>JASSUY010016909.1:39912-61195 GCA_032466535.1 Forpus xanthops
TTTTTTCCACAAAAAAAAAAATAAAAAATAAAATTTTTTTTTTTTTTTTGTTTTTTTTTTTGGTTTTTTTTTTTTTTTTAGAGGCATCAGTGCCTTCTGTTGGCTCTTTCTTTCTTCCTGCAGAACTGGAGGAGAGTATATTGGGAGATCCAAGAGTACGCCTCCTGTCCAACTGCTTCATAACTAACTGTACAATGTCAACATCTGTGACTTTTCTGTTGCCTCCTACATATTGTTTCTATAGAGTAAACATAAGGATTATGTGAGTATATTGCATAATGATTTACATGCATCATTAAGTTTGCTCTGAGGCTTGAAACATTAAATATGTATTTGCATAGTAGCCTCTTCTACTCTGTAACTCCAGAATAATCATCTCTGTATCTACTTCAATGTGCACTACACTTTTAAAAGTTGAAATGAATAAAAAAAGTTACCTATTTTCATGATATAAACTACAAAATATTTAAAAACTCAAGAAATGCAAAATCAGAATTTCTGGAAGATTAATTTAGGGCACTATTTTCACCAGCTGAGATGAGAGGCATAATAAAGGACTTAACATTTCTCTCTACCTCATAAAAATGTTATATATATATTTGTACATGATGCTCCATCTTGTATGGTTGTCTTTCAAAAATGCTCATGGTTATACTAAAAATAAGGCAAGAATGACTTCTCCTCCAAAATATAGCTCCTGATTCAGTACGGAGTGTGCTTTTTCTGCTACACAAATCACAAAAATTGGAAAGTTCCCAGTTCTTGGACTACAGCAATCTTATATTAGTTAAAATCTACAGTTCACACACTGTCTACTTTTTAATTGCAATATTTTTTATAATTATTTATTATAACCTCCTTTCTAACAACATATTGAAAGCAAACACTGCCAAAATGTAAATAAAATATATACATTCATACAAAAGAAGCGGAGATGTAGAAACAGTCAAGAATACATATTAAGTATTTCAATTTGCTTAATTCTGGAAAAGAAAAAAACAAATGAAAAAAATCCACAAAGTCAAAACGGGAATGTCAGAGTGCACTGTAAATTTAGAACCCTGACTTGACTCAACAATTATGTCTGCTTAGGTATCCAATGGTACTTTGGGAATGCCCCCACTATCTTTATGGGAGGAGGCAAGAGATAGCACATATCCCCCTGACTTAAACCAGCTTGAAAGTTTATCACACTTTTTACTGTTACTGAAAAGTAATGTTACTATTAGAATGTGCTACAATAATTAGCAAAGCAGAAATAATTTTTTATATGGACAAGACTTAAAGAACTTACTAGGACTTGCAAAAGACAGCATGCACATGTATTCATATATTCATATAAGCACATAAATATACTCTTTAATTGTAGCATGCACAGAACATACTCTCTGTCAGCAGAGCCATAGTAAATGTTCAAGTCCACATTCCTACCCCACAGCAAATGGGAGGAAATTCAACGTCTTTAACTGTCAATTAATTCAACTGTCAACCTCTTTGATGTCCCCTGTGCCAAACAGACTCATGGACGCCTACCACAGCTCAGCAGAATGCCAAGCTATTTGCCCATCCATGCTCACTAGATTGGACATTTAAGCCCCCTCTTCCAGAACAGAGGCAAATTTATTCTGCTATTGTACCTTAACAGGCAAAATAACTAGATAGCAATGGTTAAAAGCAGATGGCACCCCTTGTCATCCTAGCACGAGCCTCACACCTTCTAGCCAGGTCGTTTGTTCTTAGTTTTTGAATACCTCTTTAAGTGTTTTGGGTGGCCTATCAGTTTCTTACTGAAAAGCTAAAGAGCAAAAAAGAAGGGTGTTAGCACCACTGTGCAATGAGTAATTCTGTTAGAAATACCAAACCAAAGTAGATCCAGACAGGCAACAGTCACTATAAACAATCAAAACGCGGAAGTCCTCTTTTGCATCTGCCTCTTCCTACCTAAAATACAGCTGCTACATGGCATCAGAAAA
The DNA here is from genome assembly GCA_032466535.1 of Forpus xanthops. Classification (NCBI taxonomy): domain Eukaryota; kingdom Metazoa; phylum Chordata; class Aves; order Psittaciformes; family Psittacidae; genus Forpus; species Forpus xanthops. The sequence goes on from JASSUY010016909.1 coordinate 41,886, forward strand.
ATTTCTGAGGGCACCCAGTATTGCTATGCACTCCTATAATTGTCTTGCACATCATTAAGGTGCATATCCATTTTCCTTAAAAGCTAGGCATTTCATTTGACTATTATTTAAATCTTGGAGATAGGCATTTAGAAAACGGTAATTGGATTTTCAACAACAGTATTCAACCACTTATGAAAAGTCTGTTCTTCCTTATTTCAGTTTGGCAAGTCTCCACTTGAAAGTCTGATGGCAGGAGATTTTCCTTGCTGAAAGTAGGGGTTTATAGCTTTAAGTGCATGGCAATGAGCCAACTTGTACCAGTTGTAAATGCAACAGTTATGCTGCATTGCAAAGTAAGACAAAAATAGCAGAGCACTGCTTTCTTATGGTGCTCTTACAGTAATAGGCACTTATTTTAAAAGCCAGTTTTGAGATAAGACCACAGAAGTGAAATGCTACTGCACTATTGTGTATGTACGTGTGCAATTACTGAAATCAATTACTAGCAATTAAAATTCAGGAAAAATAACTCTCTAACAGATGTTCTTTCTACTTTCTGATTTGCAGAAAAACGTACTTATGCAATAGCTCTGTTGAGGTCTTCTTTTTTTCTGTCTCTTTATTGTTTTATGGTCATAAGTTTATACAATTTATCTTTTTAGAAAGGACTTTTGATCCTTTGAAAACCTTGGTGAGGAAAGAGATGGAAGTAAGAGAACATGATTGTTTTGCACTTATCTGTCAATATGATACATCAATTAGTAGAAAAATGTTCTTGTTAGGTCACTGGCAATATGATTTAACTGCTTATTTTTAACTTATTAATACAAGAATAGTTCAGAACTTATAAACCTGACTGAAAGACAGACTATTGACATCAATTGCTACATTTCTAAACATTTGCTGGAGCTTAATTATGTCGACATTCAGAGCAAGGCATACAATAAATATGCACAGCCTTTTCCTTTTAAGTATAAACTAAATCTTAAGACAACAACAATAAAACTCCAAACCAACACCTAGCAATATATGACAAAATTTCTTGATAGCCATCTGCTTTGCTAAGTAGAATTTAGCATGTCACTTATTATGTGAAAGACAATAGCATACACACTATTTTTATAACTCAGGGTTCTGCTTTAAGAATGAAGAAATGGCTTTAGGAATATGAAGCTTAGATGTCTTTTGTTTTGAGGATGTACTTAAAGAATTAAATGTAGTGGGGAAAAAAAAAAAAAACCCAAAGAAACAAAAAAACAGGAATGTCAAAGACAAGAATTGTGTTTAATGAAAGCAGGAGTCCCATCACAGCTCTATTATTTTTTCCTGCTAAAAATATGGATGCATAACTGCTTTTTTGCTGAAAAGATTTAAAACCTGATGAACCAAAGATCAATCATTTCATGTGTGTCCTTGACAACTTCATTACAGCTAAGTAAACAGCATAAGACATACAACCAGGAAAAACTTCCATCATCTGATCAGATCTGGATGGGTTTTGTTCCTTTTTTGCATTCTCTCTTTTCAGTAAGCATCAAACAACACATTTATGGGAGTGCAAACATGTTCATGCACACAGGCACAAAGAGATACTGGTAACTGAGGCCATTAATTTACATAGATCAAACAGAGAAAGATCTTGCTGGACTTTTACAGCATAATGACATAACATGATATTTTGGAAAATGAAGTATAGAAACTTACAACAGAAGTTTCAATCATAAAAGCTAGAAGTTCAAATAACATCTTCGCCAATAACTGACAAACTAGGCTGCTTACTTACTTGCTGAGAACCCATCAGCAGACTCAACAGCTGTCACAGCTAAAACAATTGAAATCACATGGACCTACCTGCACCTGCACAGGGAGTTCTGTTCTAATGTTCTCATAAATGCTTATAGTGGGCAACTTCCAATAAACATTTAAATTCTTCATGGATACTGGTGCTTAGACTTTCAAAAAATCAGGAAGGTTTACACATATCTAAACAAGGTAGAAATGTTAACGGAAAATACTGTTTCACAAGTCAAGAACTGTTGTTGGAACCATAGCATATCTATTCCCTCCCTGAAGAGTCTTTTTCTCTTTTCTGAATTTGGTCATGTGTTCACCTACATTCATACAGTTACACAACGCTACTTTCCCAGGGGCTACCAGGAATTTGCCAGGTGGAAGCTAAGCAATGAATAAATTATGACAGAGAAGGTAAAATTAATGTCAGAAAGATGTACATGCTGCCTGGACAGCACAATTCCTACATGATCAAATATTCTATCTCAATATAGAAAAGAAACCAAAAAGTGAATGTAAGACCAATTATTCTTCAGCCTGATGGAGACAGTTAAAATAAAAAAACACAAAAGACTGGGTTAGATTAATCATAAGTAATTAGGCCAACAGCAAGAGCTCATTCTTTCATTATCTCCTGGTTTGACAGACTGAATCAATTAATTCCTTAACCCTGCATGATCTTAATAAGATTTATCTAAAAATGGAGCCATGCTTTAGTTATCTATACCATGAATATACTCTGAAATCAATTACTGTGGCCATAAATGTACACTTCCTTTTTTTATCAAGAAACATAAAAGTGTCAGATTAAGATATGTTCATACAATATCAAACAAATTACTGAATGAACAGTCTGAAGGGAGCTCAGACATTGATGCAGAAGATGAATCACAATGTTTAGAAACACAGTCTAGGTGGAAGAAAACCTGTCTTCTACAAACCAAATACATCTAAACTGCTGAAAGAAAATCTGCATTTGCAAATCCTTTCTTCTGATTATCCCTGACATTCAGAGCAGGAAGAGGTATAGAAAGCAATCCCTTAAATTCTCCTGTATACAGCTTCTACAGCTTGTAGACAGCTCTACTTCCTACCTTGTATATTCTGTTCCTTTTCTTCACCTCCCAGATTCGAATTTATTATTTGTTTTTGTGTTGATTATCACAGAATCTATACACAGTATTTATATTGAGCACCGTCATAGGATTTTCTCAAGGGATATGAACAAAGCTAGCATTCAATTCTTGAAAAACTATTTTAAAGAGAAAAAAAATTAGCTCTTTATATTTTAAGGCAAAATTGCTTGCCTTAAAAAAAAAGGTTTAAATCTCACTGATGCAAGTAGTTGTAAAGACTTTCTTTGGTTACTAGTGACATTTGATATATTTGAAAAGAAATAAACTCTTATCCAAAGCATAAAATATTTCCATATAAACTACCTTTTTTACTTTTTTTTTTTACTACAGAAGCATTATATACAAAAGTGTATGTAACTGATTTGTCATCTGAGTCAATTATCTGTGTCAAATGAAGTTTATATCCTGCATATTTTTTAAGATATTGTGAAATATATGTATATATTTATTAGAACTCATTGTCTCTTATTTTTTATGCAAAATTTAAATTTATACATAAAATTAAAGATAAAAATTTAGCTACACTAAATAAAAAAATGCATACAATAAAAATATATAAAGAACCACCATGCAGGTCCCACAACACCATTCAATAATGAAAAACAGTGAATAACCTTTAGAAACATGGGTCCTCTGCTGAAAAAGATTGCACCTGGGTCTTGCAAAGTAGAGAAGAACCTCTGGTATGTAAGATGAAATACTGTCATTAAAGACCGTCCACAATTTTTGCTGTTTGAACAGTATTCTGCAAATCCTAAGCTCATATGAGAATAATAATGGGGAGCTCCGAAACGGATAAATAGAAGAATTAATATGGATGGAAAATGATTCTTTAAAAAAAGGAAATGATGGCAGGGACATGAGGATGCAGAATGATGGCAGAAAGGAAGAGTAAGAAGCACAGTGAGTGTGAAGGGAAAATTATGTGAGACCCAAGAATATCATCTGTTTTGAGCCTGAGGCTTAGTCCTGGTGGAACATAGGTACTGTGTAAAAGAGATGTGTCTTAAAGATAGCATGACTAGACACAGAGAAAAGAGATAAGGAGAAAGGAAAAGAGAAAGAAAGAAGGGAAGGGAAAACCACAGTACTATAACAGATAGCTTTTCTGAAGTGGAATACTCATGTACAGAGCACACACAGCTAAATTAATTTATATCCCACTATTGCATTAGAATGCTCTCTTGATTTAACTTTTATTTAAACTTTGTCAGTGAGATGTAGGCCCAATACTTGATGACATTGCAAAAGTAAAAATAAGCAACAATAGATCATGCATGCACTTCTACAAACATTAAACCAAGCAAACACAATGCATACAGCTCCCACTCCACAAATGAAACAGATATATTCACAGCAGCATCTATATTGTAAATTAGTCAGAAAAACTACTTGGCTTAATAAAACAAACATGATAACCCAGGGAATTATATACTCTATAAGCATTAAATGCCCCTTAAGGTAAATATTCAAGAAAAAATGAGACTCTGTACCTACATCCATGCTGCATTTGAAATCAGTTTAGCTCTAAATAAATCAGCAAAGATCACTACGGAACATTTGGCAAGGTTAGTGTTTAGTCATTATTCCTCTATGACATGGATTAAAGGCAAAAAGAAATAACCTGTCATGACACTGTCCTAACACTATTTACATGAAGACATTCTTTTGTGTACCTGACTTTGAAATTTAGAACCACTTCATAATTTCAAGCAAATGTCAGAAAAAAAAAAAACTGTTTTGTATGAGAGTGTGTTATGATGAAAATTTCTGAGTTAATTGTTCAAATTTAATTACCATGTCTATTCATTTCTCTCCCTATCTTCTAGTTGATATGGTCTCATATGACAGATGTCACCACAGCCTCTTAATGCCATCACATCCAGCCCCAACCATTTAAGTGAGCCACAGCTGTGTTTTTGAGTATGATGCTTTGAGTGTGTGCTGCAAAGCTGTTGCACCTGAATGTGTCGGTTGAGCTACTGCGGGTCTATCAGTGACTTGCACCCTCAGATGGTCTCTTCCCACTCTCAAATAAGGCTTAGAAACATCACAGAGCACAGGAGGGGCACAGTGGCAGAGCTGGAAGCAGCACACTCAATCTCTCTGCAGCCAGATGTAGAAAGAAAGACAACAATGAATCATCAGAGATTTGAAGATCTTCCACCTGTCCTATCAAACTAGGAGGAGGAGTAATGTTTGCTAAACTAAACCTGGTAGATGACTAATAGGTAACTTCAAGAAGAATAATCCTGAAAATCTGTCTACCAGCACATAAATGTCTTAAAAGTTTTTTGGGACATATTGTATTTCAGAAGTATTCATTCACATTTCACATGAAGGTAACCCTAAACCTGAGTAGCTATGTTTTAATTTCTCTTTCAAGAAAATGACCTTCTAAATTACCAGAAAGAATAATTTCCAGAATATTTCCTCTCAGATAAGAGTCTTTAAGGATTGTCATTTATTGTATTCTAGCACAGTAGGGTTTGCAGTTTTTGCCAAGTAAAATATACTGAATTTGTGAGCTTACTTTCTCAATTAAGCTTATTATGAATGGATTATCTATCCAGCCTGTATAAATCACTGCGACACTACCATAGCAATTAAAGGAGAGCACAGCAGATGTTATTTTCAAGTCTTGTTTCAGCAGTGTTCGGAGACATAGGAGCTGTAATCCTTGATCTGAAATTAACTCTGTTGCTTGGAGTCTACCGACCACAGATGGCCAAAGTTGGACACAGAGTTTATTGCAATCTGAGAGCCATGTAAAACCTTCTCTGAATAAGCTAGTAATTTAACAGCACACGAGAGGTAATAAGATTGAGATAGGAGTACACTTCAAATATCTGTGTTTTGTCTATGTGCAAGTATTACTGATGTGTTTAGTAAAGGGAGAAAATAAAACAACAGCTAGAGTACATACATTGCAAATCATACCACTTACAAGGCTTTCTAAGAAATTTGAAGGTGTGAAGGCATTCAAAAGATGAAACCATCACAATTTTGTTAAACTGCTCATTTTTTTCATGAAAGACTCAATATTCTGCATATACTACAAACATTTCAATAGAATTAAAACACCTGAAAATAAATCTCACTCTTACTTTTCAAATATTGCTATTTGGGAAGCATAAAGCTGAGAGATACAGCTATTCTTAAAAAGAACCCACAAACAGAAAAAGTACAGCAGAACCTAGGTGCACTTTGTTATTAGCTAGCTAGCTAAAGAGAAATCTGTTTCACCTTCCTCCAAGAAACATTACTGTGCAAACAGCCTTGAAGAAAAGAAAAAGGGCTGCTATATTCTTTTTCTCCTTGCGCCCAATTAGAAAAATACATTTCTTAAACCAGAGAAGTCCTTACCTCTCCTCTTTTCCTTACATGAGAGTATTGCAATGATTTGCATACAAAAGCACTTAAGTGTTTGTACTGCAGTACATCTGGCAATTATCTTACAAGAGAAAGCATTTGTTTTAGCCAATTGCCACAGGCTTGGCATTACTGAGAGAAGTAGAAAGCATTTGAATGTATAGAAGAAAAGGGATATTCCAGCTTTCTACCAGCTACCTTGAACATACTTCACGTTTAATTTCACCCTGTTGCCACAGGCACTGTGTTGTTATGACAGCTGATCTGCCATTGAATAGCTGTAAAGGAAAATCAACAAAGGATCGCTTCAGCGATTTTCAGTGCAATTTACTGGAGCTTGTATCTTGCGGCTCCTGCCGCCTGTTGGGGTAATGACACATGATGGGTGATTAAAGTGCAAGTCCCTAAATCAAAGCTGTGCCAATGGTCTGAAGAAGCAAAAAACAGTATTCAGACCCTGTTCATTTCTCATAGTGGAAGGACCTCATCAGGAGGAAAATAAAGGCTGTTTTACTAAAAAGGGAAAGTATTTGTGTCTAGGAAGAATTTTTGTGTTTCCAAGATTTACTGCAGCTTTCTTACAGCATCTTTTAGACTGTGAATTTAATGAAAATGAATAATTAAAATAGAGTGTTACAATCCACCACCACTGGATTTTAAGCTGAGCTGTAATGTAGCTCTTTCACATACTCATATTTAACATAGTTTTTTGTCTTTGCCAAGAAATAGGTGGTGAAATAGAAAGCTAAGTGCCATGAGGGTTAGGGCAAAGGTAGGAAAGGGCAGCTCACAAGCTCATGAGAAAGGAGGCCTTGGGATACAAGAGTACTTTCCACTTCACTGAAGTTATTTTTGGTTTACTTTCCTTTTCCCTTACTCTTTTATTCTGAGGACATATGCAAGTACTCTAACTAGATATTTCTACCAATTTTAGCCAAATTAATTCATTGGTCAAAAATGTACTCTACCTGAAATAACTGCAAAATAAGTATGAAGAAGCAAAGAAATGAAGAATATTTTTGCTTAAAAATGGCAGATCAGGAAGAGAAAATAACAAGGCAGTGTACCAGGGGACTTTGGATGGTTGGTTGGTTTTGGGCTTGTTTCTTTTTGTGGTTTTTTTTTTTTGGGTTGGGTGTTTTTGTTTTTGTTTTTTTTTTTTTTTTTTTTTCCACAGAAAAAATATTTGCAAATCATGGAATTGTGAAAATATATGGAGCAAAGACAGTGTTCTGGTTTCAGCTGTGATGGAGCTAATTTTCTTCCTAGTAGCTGATACAGTGGTGTGGTTTTGAATTTAGTATGAGAATAATGTTGGTAATACACTGACACTTTAGTTATTGCTATGTACTTCTTACTCTAAGAACTTTTCAGCTTTCTATGCTGCACCAGTGAGAAGGGGCACAAGAAACTGTGCAGGAGCAGACACAGGACACCTGACTCAAACTAGCCACAGGGATATTCCATACCATAGGACATCATGCTCAGTACATAAATTGACAGAAGTTGGCTGATTTCTTATTTGGGGATGGCCTGGATATCAGTCAGGGGATGATTAGCAATTGTATTGTGCATCACTTGTTTTTCTTAGGTTTTATTCCTCTCTGGTTTTGTTGTCTCCCTTTTTATTATGATTTATTATTGTTATTATATTTTATTTCAATTATTAAACTCTTTTATCTGAGCCCACAGATTTTACCTTCTTTCTAGTTCTCCTCCCCTCTCTCACTGCGGGCAGTAGCGGATGATGAGCAAGCAGCTGCACTGTACTTAGCTGCCAGCTGGGGTTAAACCACAACAGACAGATTAATAGATATCAAAATAACTGGGCTCAGGTGAATTTGATATAGTATGATTACTATTCTTACTACAAGCATTTTTGAAGGTGTCAGAGACAGTGATTTTAATCTTCCTTTACAACAAATCATGGATAATCTACCTTTGCAAGTTCAAGTGCCACACTTCTTGTGGGATATATGCATTTTTAATAAGAAACTGGACATAAACAAAAGGCTAAGCCCTATGTATAAATGTGATTCTTTCCATATACAGAGAAAAGTAGCAGTTGGAGAGATCTCAACATTTCTATATTCTCAACAAGCAATTATTTTCACATCACAGCTTGCTGGCTTTACTGCAGGTGTTGGAGCAAAGCAAACTCATCTGACTGGCCATGTAGGAAGTGTGCCTTTATCCTGCCCCTATAAAGTTTCACAGAGGAAGCCATACATAGATTTCTATGCATTTTAATACACAAGTGCTGCAGTGCTTCAACCACATGGGGGAACAACTGTTAGCTGGCAGCGCAGGAAACATCGTCACTAGATTCAGAATCTTCCTTCATAAGCATCTTCTGGATTTATTTGTATTTATAACTACTATTCTTTTTTATTTCTTTTGCCGTGGTAGCTAGTTGTGTGATTGGAGCTTCTTTATTCCATGAATTGTCTGAAGATGGAAATAAACAGATCTTGCTGGAAATAGGTTGTGGTCAACATGGACAAGAGGCCCCATAAGGGGAGCAGAGGCAACAGATGTACAGGGTGGTAAATTACCACAATCAAGACTCAGGTAGCTGCAGAAACAAGGGACTACAGTCACTTTTACACTGTGACAAGGCTTCTGTTCCCAGTCTTTGTTGTTATTCCAGCAGGTCTTGTCACAGATAACAATATTATAAAGTTTAAAAAAAAAATGTTTAAGAAACTTGGCATTAAAAGTAATAGCTGGGATTAGTATTTTCCTTCTGGAAGAAGGTGTAGGTCTGTCTAACAGTTTTAAGTTTACATATTAAACAGAAATAATGCAATAGTTAAGAAGTATATTTGAGAGGTAAGTGAATGCAGCAAATCTGTTTTCTTGGCAGACAGGATTTGTTGGAAATGTTTTGGTTATCAAACTAAAACATCTCAGGCTCCACATTGACATGAAAGTAAGTGGGGGATTTGAGAGGGGGCAGGGCTAATATGACTAACTTCAACGGAGTATTTACACAGGAATGTACCTACCTTAATGAAACTTGCTTTTCAGCAGGAAATTTTTTTCACAATACCATTCTATCATGTTACATATTGCCCCTAAAGTGGAATTAGGAAGTGTGACATTTATTCAGATGCAGGCAGGCAGGCAGTCCATTTTAAGCAGACATCTCTTCCCTTGTGACTCCCAGGCAATCTTTAAATAATTTTAGATCTTCCCTTCATGCTAAAGGCTCATTATCCTTTATACAAATTCTTTAGAACTCTTCTCATCCCAAGCACCAAGAGTCATTTCTCAAGACAGCACTAGATTCCTTTTTCCAGATCTCTCTCATAATTTTCTAATATTGTATGTCTTAGTGAATACAGAATTCGAGAACAACTTATCATTGGTTCAGAAGAAGAGAAAGAATCACTGATCATGATTTTTATATTCATTTCTTGAAATGAAAAGGAGAAGGATAATAGCTGCTAAGTGAAAATGATCTGCTTTCATGGCTATCATTCTAACCCTATGGCTCCTGATTCAGCATTGACTCTGACAGCTCTTTCTTTCCACATTTCTATTAGCATTTCTGAAGCATCTTTCTTTTGCTCTCATCTTTTTTTGCTTTGCAGTCTCCTCATACAATCTCCCTTCAGCATATAAGTTGGACCAGATTCTCTGAAGTGAAGGTGCCATGTAGCAAACACTGGGGCTCTATATAGACATGTACCTAGAATTACTACCATTTCCTTCTCAGCATTAAAAGTCTTGTTAATCAGGCCAAGTAAGTTAGTAGCTTTAGCTCCTGGTCAACATCAGAGGAGCTGCCAACAGGGCTGGCTCAGCCCAGTCAGAAACTTTGCATACTGTAGAAGGGGATAAAGTTCCTGTGTTGCACATCAAGAATTTGCTGGAGAAGATTGTCTGGGTTATTCTTGCTTCAGGTAAAGGCAAACCCACTTGTGGGATTGCTTTTGCTCAGGGATCCAGATATACTTGGTGGGTAATGTGGGAAGATGGGCTTCACTAAGAAAAGGTCTGTCAATTTTAGATGTGGCAAGTCATGGAAGTATATTATGTCAATGCTTAATCTATCCACTCCTGAAGAACCAAAACAAAAATTTGTCTATCCTTTTTTGACTTCAAAGGCAAGTAGCTTTTCTGTTTAGATACACGTGAAACCAGAAATTCTGGAAGAGTAAAGTATCCAGTCACATTTAAGAGATTTGTCACAGGATCTATGAAAGACAAAAATTTATCCAGCAATGTTACTAACAGAGTAGGTGAAAACTTTTATCAAACATGGAGAAGAATCACCTATGCATAAGAGGTTGGGTTTTTTTTTTAAGTTTTCGTTGATGTTATCAATGGTTAGCATCTGCATACATGAAGTATCTGTGGTACAAGGGACAGCTAAGATGCGAAGGAAGTGGCTATAAAGGCACTGTTGCCATGTCTTTCTTTCTGAGAGGCAGTCTAGTTTCACAATCAGTGACTATATCTAAGCCACTTGACTTTTTCATAAGATGATTTGAGCTACTGTTCAAAGACAACCCACATGTAGACTGAAGGAAGGAGGGAAACCAATTTGCCACAAGGAAGTCCAAGGTTTTTATCTAGTAGTAGGAACCTGAGGACTAGGGTCCTGAAACAGGCTTGAGGGAGTGACAGTAAAAGAGCCAGAACAACTAGAGAGAAAAAGAAAATGGCGAATGATAAGATACAGTATCAGAGAGAATAAAGGTGCAGATTCTCACTTCGGTGTCACTCCACCCCACATGTTATGTGCCATAACCACACTGCCAGACATGGGATCCAGCTATACCTGAAGCCCACCATGGCACACTTCCCCAGACCAGCTTCTCCTTAATGTGTGCATGATTATAAAGCTAAGACCAACATGCTCTTGTATGCACACACCAACACGCTAATGGTATTTGCTCTAACATCCATGTTGGGAGCAGTATGTGTGTTAGTGTGCGTGTGTGAGGGTATAGACAAGTATAGACATACTTGCCTGCTATCTCAGAGCTGGAGCGGTTTTCATTAGATTGAAACAGCAACTGACTCTCCAGGGAAGCTCCTTGCTCCTATTTGATAAGGGATGCTCTTTTATCACACATGAAACTGCATGCAGTGATCAGACAGGCAGTGTGCGTAGCTGTCAGTCACAGGAAAGCTATTTTTCTGTAGCGTATTACAGCAGTGTATTGCTACTACAGCTGAAGACTGGCCCCAAAATGGCCAGTTATGGAAACGGCAGAAGCTGGAACTTCTACTGATCAACAGAAAACAGTATGAAATTATTCACTTGCTTGAGATAATGGGATATCATGTTATTTTTCAGAAAACAAAGCCACTGTGGTATATCAGAGTTGAGAGGACATCTGAGGTACTGCGGCTTTCAAATCCAGTAAAGTTAACACTGTTGCTTTCAAACAATTTAGTTATTCAATCTCTGACACTACAACAAACAACGCCCCTAAACCTAAACTTTGATGGTCTAAAATACAGCTCACCAATGGAGGATAAGTTGAATTTTCCTTCCTTTTGGAAAAAAGAAAAAAAAAAAAAGAAAAAAGAAAAGAAAAATTTTACTTTCAAGAGCAAACCTTTCTCAGGCTAATTGACATCTCAAAACTTCAAAGCACTCAGTCTATCTTCAAAAATCTTACAAACATGAAAGTGCATGGCTCGGTGACCCCCATCAATATTAGTCTAACAGGTCAGACTGGAACATTTGGCATGTTGAAGTGTCAATAGCTAGTGAGAAATTATATTATCTCTACAACTTTTTTTTCTTTCAAAATATCTCCTCTATATTCTCAGCTATGTTCATGTTTGGAGGAGTTATAGCTAGCACCCACCTAAAAATCAGGTTGCTCTTGTGCCCAGAAAGTACAGATAAGTTGAGGTTGTGCATGCAATACAAATTCAACAGAATTGAATGCATTTTCTGATGTTACTTGTGGTGACTAAGTCATAATTACTACCATGGCTGAATCTGTAATATTTCATAGTATGTTATAATATCTTGTGGTATCAACTGCAATTATATCTATAATATCTACCTATGGAATTGTTTAAGGGAGTTTTAAATCCATATTTTCTTCAACTTCTGAGATTTTTAACAGTTGCTGCAGGCATTTCTCCTTTGTTATTTTTTTTTTTACCCTGGACCAAAGAATTTTATTACTTCCCTTCACTACTCAGCTGTAGCTCATAGACATCACATAAATTTTTTAAATGAGACGTTAATCCTTTTCATCTTTAGGTCCCTTTTTCTCCCCCTACTAAACAATGTTTTTTCATTAACTGTACTAACTTCCAGGTGCTACCACATGCAGATGAATGCCAATATTAAATTAAAACCAACAAAACAAATCTGTAACTTCCTTCCCCACCTGCCCTCCCTCTAAACTAAGGATGCAGTAGACAAGCCTTTTTCAGTCAATGGTAATCTGAGTCACAGAGAAGTGTTTTAGTTCTTACTTTTAACAGTGAGGTACATGGACTTGCTGACGTCTGCTCCCACATCATTGCTGACCTTGCAGAGGTAGTATCCACTGTCTTCTTCCAGCACATGTTTAATCAGCAAGGAGCCATTTGTGAGAAGCTGGATACGACCATTCAATGCAATCGGTTGGAACTGTGGAACCCCAGCACCTAAAGCAGGACCCCCGTGGAAACAGGTTAGTTAGGAATTAAAGTTTTGGGATTTTTTTAATGAAAACAAAGACAGAAACTATAGCTTCCTATTTCTAGATGCTTAAGTCAATACAACTACGAACAGCTTCTGGTATCATCAGGACAAACAGAATGTTCCTTTGCCAAAACTGAATTCATTAAATACAAAGAAGACAGGCTTCTCTAATGTAAGAGTAGGAGTAATTTGCCCATGTTAAAGGTAAAGGGGCAAAAGGAGCACAAAGGTGCAATGGAAGAACCAGAAATGGGGAGATGGAAAATGAAGATTTTCAAACTGTTCATAGGTAAAAACCAACATTTGTTTCACATTTAGAGGCTGATAAATTATTGACAATTACAGATGAACATTCACATAAGTATGCATCTGTAGTGCATACAACCAAATGAATTTCTTATGACTAAGAGGGGTTTCTGTTGTAGTAAACCTGGTATACTCAAGAGACCTCTAGGACCTTGTTCACAAAACTTTGGGTAACATGGAAAACTGCATATGTTGCATGTTTCCTCCTACAGCTGGCTGATGGATGATACACAGAATCTCTATTCTGACATGTTTGTAGCCAGTAGCTATTTGGATTGTTAAAAAAAAATACAGAAAAAGAAAGAAAAAGCTGAGACCATTAAGCACACATGATGTGCTATGTTTGTCGGCAATAAAAAAATGTAAGGTCCATAAAGAGATAAGAAGCCAAAGATTTCTGTACCAACTTTGATTTTAAGAAAAAACAAACAAACAACACTTTTCCTTGGAAATAAGATACTGGGGGATTTAGAAATGGGGATCGGATTGCTGCCATGTTGACAACATGCCATACTGTCCAGAGTCTCACCGCAAGTTCAGGTTCCTCTATGTTAGAGACTGTCTAAGTATATACTAAGGTATAGTTCTTGTAACAAAGGTTTTCACAACCTACTTTGGCAGCAGGAGACAGGGTTTTTCAGGGAAATCATTAAGTAGTCTTCTTCAATGGAATTTTCTTACACATCTTACTAAGTTAATATCAGTCAGCATTAATTACTGTTGGCAGTTGGCAGTTCACTGAGTCAGCCCAGGAGAAAATACAGTTAATAAATATTATGGGGAATGATTTAGTATAAAATAGCAAGTTATAATGACCTATGAATAGAACCTCTAGAACATTAAAAAAAGACCAGTCTTGCATACTGAAAGTCCTTCTAGTCCTAGAAGTGCTTACTTTAGGAACTTATAGTTACCCTGAAGGTCTGGTAGCCAATACTGTGAACTAAAAAATGTTAAAGAGAGAGCATTTTCATAAAAATAAATCATGACTTGATTTTTCAACTATTTTATTCACAGGCATATAATATTTCCCCTTTTATTCTTTGGTTTGTTTTCTTTTCTTTAATAAACCATTTTACCTGTAATTTAGTTGGAAGCCACATTTATGCTTCACAAATCTGCAAGCGATTGCCCAAGTAGATAGATGCAAACACCATCTTATATTTTTCTTCACATGAAAAATCTAGGAAAAAATTGTGTTCCCAGAAATGAAAGGGCTGATATTCCTGAGGATAGCTACAAGTGGGCAAAGTTCTGCATACCAGTTCATTGTTGCTTACTCTGCACTGTTACTGCTATTACATCCAAAGTCCTACATGAGCAGTGACGGCAGCTTATCAAACACAAACGCATGCGTGAATCTGCAAGAGGGTTCCAAGCTCATGAATCACAGAAACACAGATTGACTGAAGTTGGAAGGGACCTCTGGAGGTCATGTGGTCTAACCCTTTTTCCCAAGAAAGACTACCAAAAGATGGTTGCCCAGGACCATGTCCAGACAGGTTTTCAATATCTCCAAGGATGAGACTCCACAGCCTCTCTGGGCAACCCGTGCCAGTGCTCAACCACCCTCACAGTAAAAATGTGTTTCTTTATACTCAGACAGAATAATCCTGTGTTTCAGAGTGTGCCCATTGCCTCTTTAAATCTGAAGGACTTAAATCAAAAGCTTCTTGCTGATTATGGATACTTATATTGACAACTGTAGTTAGAAACAACAAGTCCATTTCCATTACTTGTCTACCCTCATGTAGTTTTATTCCATTTTTCATGGACACAAAAAGCCAATTGTACAAACTTACCTGCAGATGTACAGATGCCCTTTCTGTCTGTTGTGGTACTTACAAATGAACTATGATCCAATTGCTTTACTCCTGATGGCCTCACCTCAGTAGTTATTTCAGAATTGGGCACAAACCTTGCTCACAAATTAGTTATATAATGTTTCTCTTTAAAGGAAGGTGTAGCATATGTCTCAACGACCTGTAGAACACCTTAGACTACGTACTGAAATTGCAGTCATGCATTAGCAAAATACAGATTTTTGTAAAAGTACTGACTTGTCCACCAAGAGTAACTTTGGGAAAAATTTTGTTAGATGGCTTTGCCTATATCACTTATACTAAAACTTTCTTTGACTTAAAAATTTCAGAGCTGTTAGTGGAAAATCTTTAAAATAGTCACTTGGGAGTAGAGCATCACTAAAATCAAACTATCATCCATTTCTCCTTTACTAAGATGGGCCACTTATCTTTTCACAGTTAATTACAACCCAGTTAGCTTGGCTTGGCCTCCTCCTTCAGCATACAAACACAACAAAACAGAATTACTTAATCATGACCTATATTCATAATTAAAATCCCTTATACCATTGAAATTAATGGACTTTGAAGCTCTGCATCCTTCTTGCCATAAACCAGAATTTATAAATAAAAGCATAAATAGTCTTTAACATGAACATTTCTCTTCCTTCACCTTTTTTCTTAAAATATAATGATATTATAATAAATAAAACAAAACATAAATATAATGTAAATGTTTACCTTCAAATATAATTAAATTATAGATCCTAAGGAAATAAAAAATTACGTGGAGCATTATATAAGGATTTCTTCTCAGCAGCACCTCGTTTTTATTTTTAAAGAATCATCTCATTTAGATTGGATACAGTGTTCGGAGAGTTTGTTTTCTTGTTGAAATATACCAGAAGACAACTGGCCAGAAGACACAATCCAGAAGGCAGCACATTTTAATTAAAAAGTAGTCAATTTCTTATGGTTACTGAGGGTCAAGTGGGGCCAGTTTTAATGCTCTGTTACATGAGAAGAAAATGTTATATCATTATGTAAAGTGCACAATGAATTACTGCTTATGCTAATGTTACCTGAGTCGTCTTCTTTGCTGAAAAGATATGATTGGCCATGTTATCATGAATTTTGAAAGGAAAAAAAAAAAGTCAGCCAAATGCTGGTAGTGGACCTTGTTCTGAGAGTGTTTCAACTAAAGCAATACCTCTTTTCTCTCAGCCATCTATTTCATCACTTGCCTGCTGAGGCCATAGCTAACCCAGGCAGAAATTTACAGCTCCAGGATGTCTTCAAAACAGACTTTTCTATCTAGCGCTGCCTTCTGTCTAGGATAATGGCCAGCACTAAGTGCTTAGGGAAATTATATAAGAAGAATATAACCATGACTGATGTTTCCCTTACTGCATCCAGTCAGCCTCTGCAATATGAAGATTAAGTCAGGAACTTACAGTTTGAGTAAACTGCTACTAAACCAGAATTAATCTGTCCCCAATGATCGCTGGAGGAATCCTACCTTTTGAGTACTTCCAGACAATGGTAGGAACAGGATAACCCTCTGCAGAGCAGTTGAGAATTACAGCTTTTCCATAGATCCCGTCCTGGTCACTGGGCTGAACCACAAACCTAGGGGGCACTGTAGGAAGAAGCAAAAGGAGCCTTGAGAATTTGCACAATTTACGAGGTATCTCAAAATGGCAGACCACCCAAATAAGGAGGCATAAAATTTCATCGCAGAAAGCAAATGTTAAAACTAGCTTTTTGATGATCCAGCTTCATAGTAAAGTTGTTTTTACAGGATTATTTACTTTCTGTGCATAATATCAATGTATTTCTTGACAAGCACAACAAAAACTGTGGTCTTTTTATGATATAAATAAGTTAATAAAAATCCCCCCATAGTAGAGGTTATAAAACGGACCAAGAAATAAATCATACTATTAAGGTCAAAAAATAAATGCTTTCTAACAAAGGAAGAAGTTTGACGGATGTCTAAGAACAAGTTTTCTGTGTTTGCTTATAAGTGTGAACTAGTAAGCTTTAGAACAAGAATTATTTACTGTAAATAAGCACAGAATCTTATAGAGGTTTTAGGTTGGAAAGAACCTTAAAGATCATCCAGTTTCAAATCCTCTGTCATGGGCAGGGACACCTTCCACTTGACCAGGTTGCTCAAAGCCCCATCCAACTTGGCCTTGAACACTTCCAGGGATGAAACATTCACAATTTCTTTGGGCAATCTGTTCCAGTGCATTACCACCCTCACAATGGTTCATGCAAAGAACTTGTTCCTAATACCTAATCTAAATTTAGCCTCTTTCAGTTTAAATCCAATTTCCACTTGTAATCTTAAGAAAAAAAAAACAAGAAGGATTTTTAATAGCAATCAATTCACTTCATATCAAAATGAGAGTATTTGAACCATAACTTCTGATGGGACTTTTCTTTCCAAACAGCTGTTGCATTAGGTTGAAGAGGGAGAAAAAATGCTACAGGAATAGAGGTATTTGCATCAATGTCTAAATATTATTAGATTTTTTGTAAGGCAGCATAAAACCACTGCACTGAGTCTTCCAGACATATGTATCCATTTATACAAAAATAAAAGTTGCTTATCTCAAGGGAAAGCTCTACATCTTCCAAATATAAATACACAGCAAAGAAACCAATTTAGGACAATGCAGATTAAAACTACAGTTTACCATGAAGGCTCAATACTAAATGTCAATGTCTCAATAAAACATACAGATTTGACAAAAGTTTTAAAGAAAAGCTGAAAATTGCAAAGAATGTTGAAAACTCCACAGAAGTTATTAAATATTAAAAGCACTTGATGGTTATATTGAAGTCAGTTAAGGTCAAGATTTTCATTGACATCCTATTCAGTGGTTCATAACATGAATAGGTAAATACCTGAGAAAAAAATAAATTATTTGTGTCCTTAGCCCACATTTTATTCTTTTTGTCTGTGCTACAGAGAAATGTAAGGTGCCTGAGCCTGGGACAGATTATTTTCCTCTCAAGTACAGAAAAGCACTCAGGCATTTCTAATAGATTCTTGCTTTCCTGCTCTGCACCACATGCCCACAGAAATAAATGCAACCTAATGGATTCACAGCTCCACAGGTCCAGCCAGTGCTGACTTGATCTAAAACTTGGGAGAGACAATAAAAAGGGCACAAGCAGCCCAATCCTTGATAAGACCTCACCACCTGCCTCTCTAGAAGTGTTAGAAATTAAGAAAGGAACTGTGAGAGAAGGCTGCAGCGTGAGGAAATGTAAAGTAGAACAGAAGTGGATCATGAGTGCAGTGACTGACACTGGACCAGAAATGGCCCTTAATGGCCATGAACACAGTATTGATTGTAATAGAGGAGCTGACAAGGAGAGGTGCCATGCTTGACCTCGTCCTCACCAACAGGGAAGGGCTGGCTGGAAATGTGACTCTCCAGGGTAGCCTTTATTGCAGCGATCATGAGATGGTCGAATTTGAGATTCTCAGGACAGTGAGAAGTGTGTGCAGCAAGCTCACTGCCTTGGACTTCAAGAGAGCAGGCTTTGGCCTATTCTGGAACCTGCTCAGTAAGGTTCCATGGGATATAGCCCTAGAGGGCAGGGGGACCCAAGACTGTTGGTTGATATTCAAGTACCACCTGCTGCAAGCTCAGGAGTGATACATCCCTACTAGAAGGAAGTACTGCAGGAGGGCCAGGAGACCTACTTGGATGGACAAGGAGCTGCTGAGGAAAATTCAAAGGAAAAAAGAAACATAAAAGGTAGAAGCAAGGACAGGTGGCCTGAGAAGAATACAGGGTTGTTGTTTGGGAAGCTAAGGACCAGGTTAGGAAAGCTAAGGCCCAGTTAGAATTAAACTTGGCCAGGGTTGTTAAGGATAACAGGAAGGGATTCTATAGGTACACTGCAAATAAAAGACAGGCTAGGGACAATGCGGGCCCTCTTCAGAAGCCATCTGGAAAACTGGCTACCATGGATACAGAGAAGGCTGAGGTTCTTAACGATTTCTTTGCCTCAGTCTTCACTGGAAAATGTTCTGACTATACCAAACAATTCCTGGAAGGCAGATGCAGGGACAGTGAGAATGAAGACCCTATGCCCACTGTAGGAGAGGGTCTGGTTTGAGACCATCTTAGGAACCTGAACTTATACAAGTCCGTGGGACCTGATAAAATCCATCCATGGGTCCTGAAGGAGCTGGCAGATGAAGTTGCTAAGCCACTGTCCATCATATTT
>JASSUY010016910.1:0-28478 GCA_032466535.1 Forpus xanthops
CCAGGCCCCGGCGCGCTGCAGCCCCGCCCCAAGGGTAGGCCGCGCCCCCCGGGCCGCTCGGGAGCCTGAGGGCGGTGGATGGAGCTGAGGGGAGGTCTGAATGGTGCCCCACGTGTGGGCATGGAGAGGGGGCACGGGGTGGATTTCGACCTCGCGGTTGTGTATCCTGAATTCGGGCTTTAGGAGGAGAGTTTGGGGCTCCGAAATAGCTCCAAAAGCCGTTGTAATGGAAGCCAAGGCCTGGATACTGCCCTCCCTCAGTGAGGCAGGATGTGGCTCACCTCACCCAGAGGGCATCGTTTCCCTCAAGTCCTGCTGTCCATAGCTCCATCGGGTACAAGTCATGGAATCATGAACTCAGCCAGGGTGGAAAAAGCCCTTTCAGCTCACTCAGTCCAACCATTCCCCAGCACTGCCAAGGCCACCACTGCCCCATGGCACTGAGGCCTTGTCTACACAAGGTCTGAGTATCTCAAGGGATGGTGGTTCCAGCCTGCTCCAATGCCTGAGCACCCTCTGGGGAGGAAGTTTCTCCTAATACCCAATCTATAACTCTTGTCCCATCCCTTGTTCCTTGGGAGCAGAGCGCAGCCCCCTCCTGGCTCCATCCTCCTCTCAGCAGTTGTATGGAGCCATCAGGTCCCCCCTGAGCCTTCTCCATCTGAACCCCTCAGGTCCCTCAGCCCTTCCCCACCACACTCTGCTCCAGGCCCTGCACCAGCTCCAGTGCCCTTCTCTGGCCCTGCTCCAGCACCTCAATGTCTCTCTTGTGAGGGGCCCAGAGCTGAGCACAGGATCCGAGGTGCAGCCTCACCAGTGCCCAGTGCAGGAGCACAATCCCTGCCCTGGTCCTGCTGCCACACTGGTGCTGCCACAGGCCAGGATGCTGAGGGCTTCCTCTCTGCCTGGGCACAAGCTGCTCGTGTTCAGCTCTGTCAATGAAGTCCACCCAGAGGGACTGAATTGCAAGGCTGACAATAAAACAAAGATCTCAGGTGAACCCACGTGCTCTGCTGAGGCGAGCAGGCACAAAGGCCTAAGATAATCCCATTCCAATTGTATTCTTCATCAGAAACAAAACCAAACAAATCACAATGCATCCAAATGGGTAAACCAAGGCCCGGGCGCTGTGCCTGCAGCAAAAGTGACCTGTTGTGGCAAAGCATGGTGGATGTGCAAGCATGGAGCTTGGAAAGGAAATGCAAAGGAGAAGAGCGCAGCATCTCCCCAGAAGAAAAGTATTTCTGCAAGTCACTATAAAGGAAATTGCCTCTTTGAAGAAGCCTCCATCTGTACTAATGCTTCACCCTGTTAGTCAGCACTTACTTTAAAAGAAATATGTTGTTCTCTTGGAAAATTCATTCCTCCTTCCCATGCTTACTTGCAACCTCATTTACAACACAGTACATTTAGCTCTTGACGTTGTCATCATCATCATCATAAATGAATGAAGACATTCAAATATTTGTACCCATTTTTAGTTATGAAGCTGACCACAGAGAACAGGCAAAAGAGAATCCAAACCTGAAGAATAACAGTCTTAAAAAGCAAACTGGAAACTCACTTTGAGTTAGATTGGGTACACTGGGTATACTTGTTCTTACTAGGACAATTAATGCTGGATGGTAATTCTTGGCTAGGTGCGATTGTAGAGATAGGATTTCCACTTCCAGGGCAAATAAACACCCAGCCAAATAACAATAGTGGTTTCAGAAACTGCTTTAGTCCAAAGCAAAGCCAGCAAGTGAAGGCTACAGAGAGTCTTCATTACTCCTAGAATTAACTGAAAACCTACTGAGCAAACAAGCAAGTTCCCTTTGGTGTAGTGTTATAAAACCTGTCAGGGCTGACAGGCTTTTGTTCAGGGCTTCCATTTGCCAGATTCTTTTTAAAGAGGTAACGTTCCTCCTTCAGGATCTGCATTTTGTTCAATGAAGGTTTGGAAATCAGAGATGTGAAGGACGTTTATAAACTGCGCGTATTTGTGAAAGGAGAATTTGATGATATTAGCATCCTGTCCAACCCTAACCATTCTATGCACTGCCAAATTCAGCCTGTCCTGAACAGTATTAGCTTTGCCTTTATCCTTAAACCAAGAATGAGGAGAAGCTATTAGAACAAATTGGTATTGTGCCATCTGACCTAAGGAAAAGTTAATATTATTAGAAAAAGACTTCCATAGGTCACCATTCTTTGAGAAATGGATCTGAATAATAAGTATATCCCTGGTGTTTTATAAAATGATTTGCATTTAAAACTATCAAATACCACTCCAGCACAAGCTGTGAGGTATAGGCTTCTTAAATCCCAAGGACTTACAAACTATTAATCATGCTACCTAGAAAATTATCCTTGGAAAAGATACAAACTTCTAAGTGAAAGCTCTTCTGGTGACCATTAACAAACTGGTTTGCAGGTGAAGCTACACAGCTGAAGCAGGGATGCTGAATACTGTCTCCTCAAAACCTGTTTCAAGCCTATCAATCATAGATGGTGTGATGTAAATTATTCTGGGGACCATGAAAAAGATTGCTCTGCTAGGATTATGTGTTCCAGCTGGAGTACTGAAACACGCAACTGCCTCCTCAGCAATAACTGTCAGATGAAGCTGTTACAGTTAAATTATGGAGCTGCTCAAACATCACACAGTTTAGTGAAGCTGATGGAGTGAAAACAGAGTCATTAATTATAACATCCATCTAGCTAGCTTGAAGGTGGACACACATACACCCTGTATGCTACTGATTATTAATCCTACCTATAGCAGTTTCCTTCTCAAAAGCCGCCTGCCTGATGGTTTAGGCTTTTACACCAGGCTGCAGCTCTATCTGAATGCAATTCATTGGGAGTTGAAGCACATTGCTAAAAGAAATAGTTCAGAAACGAGTAGTTTGATATTAATGGCAGAAGTGCTGCAGTATTAGTTGTTGAATTTCAGAGAAACATGGCTTTCTTGCTTTAGGGATGCACATTTCAAAGGTTGCCTTTTGTAGGTATAAGTATTCCTCTCGTTTTACCCTCCCAGCGTTCACATTTCAGTCTGTATGCAGGTAGGTGATGTCGCACAGGTAGATTAAGGAATTGCCCGCACTAAAAAGCAACTACGAAGTGCTGTGGGAAGAGAGCAGGAAATACCAGAGGTATTGCTGATGTCCATGGAGGTGTTCACGAAAATGAGGAGGTAGGCCATGCATCCCCTCCGATATAACCAAGATCTGCCAAGCAGGCATCAGCACCAATAACTGATCTGTCCTGAGGGAATAATCCCTCTGGAACCCAAATGTCAGTGTTTTGAGCTACACTACACCATCAAGCAGGGACCTGGAGGATTAAAAGAACAATCAAGATTAAGCACCAATAAAGTAAACCACTCCAGTCCATTAGAGCTGTCCCCCAGAGCATCACTGGGCACATTAATACAGTAGGGAGGTTATGCAAGCCAACTGTCCAACCTCCTTTGAACTTCCACAAACATATCCGTGCAGTTTGATAAGTCTGAACTGCCACAAACATACCAACCTCAATGCCTATCAACTGCAGACATGCAGTTCTCTCATTCAACAAGTTCATCTGCCTTCAGGAATTCTCCCATTGTGCCATGCAGTCTGGGACAGAGGCACCCAAATGCTGGTACATTACGGGTACTGCTTGCACAGGTTAAGGTCCTCCGTGCTGGTTTTGACCAACCCTCCTTCAGCCCAGCTCTGTCCTTCCTATCTGCTGAATACTTTGTGACAGTGAAAATACATTGGCTAAACTTCAAGAGTCCTTGCTAACCCCTGCTGCAGAGTAGGAAAGAGTCTTCAGAACCATTACTACCCGTTTCTAGTTCACTTTTGGATGCTGCAGCTCAGGATAAAATGCAAGCAGTAACAGGCTCCATCCACTGCATCCAGGAGAGGAAGAGGACAGTGAGACCGCTCCATGGATGCAGTATCCTTCAAGAATGTCATCTTTTTCATTACAGACCCTCCTCCTTTGTGCAGACGCTGTGTGGATATGTTTGTATAAGGATACTGTTCCTTTGTGTTGCTTTCAAAACAAAGCCCTACCTGTTAAGCTTTGTCCTCTAAACAGTCTTCAGGTTTCTAATGTGCTCTCATTATGTTTCAAAATTGCCATGAAAGCAAAAAGCAGTACTTAAAAACCAGCAGAAAAGTACCACTATCTGCAGCTTGGGCTGCACTGCTGACTTGATGCTTTGTGCAGATAAGCCACTTTGCAGTAATTTAATTCAGTTCATTAAATTCCTTGTTAATTAAGAGTAATGTACCCATCCACAGCAGTTGCTTTTGTAGCTCTTCTAAGCTGAAGATTAATTTACCATGCTTCTGCAGCTTTGAAGTAACACAAGCCACGTCTCTCTTTTCATTTTTATGGGATGAGAGTGTTAAAATAGAACTGTGGGAGCCAATAAAAGCCAAGATTAGAACATCTGCTGGATCTGAAGGCCTCATCTCGCATTCTCAGGTATACAAGATACTAGAGAAGTATCTGTGAGCTCCTTAGATAAGTGATTTCTTACAGAAAAGAGAAATCTAACTGCTTTTCTAGCACCTGAAACCATGTGATTTGTGTTTCCTGCAATGAGAGGGTATGGAATCCACCAGCTGCTGTGAATTTGAAGCTTCCACAACCCCCCTGATTGCTAGCCCCACTTCAGGTGAGCAAAGTGCAGCCAATACCAACTCTTCAGCCTGCATTGCACCCACTGTTTCCAGCTCTACCTGCTCCTTTGTTTCATTAGGAAAGTGAGACTTTGAAACCAAGAGATGAAGATTCACTTGTCAGCACCAGTCATTAGTGCAGTGATGATCATCTGATGCTCAATCACATATCTCACAAAGGCATACTGCCCCCAAAATATACCAGAGGTGCCGAAAGAAGTTCCTTCCACCATTTTTCTAATGAATTTAAATACGCTTGGTGCTCTTAGCGTGACATTCTGTAGTGCAGTAACAGTGGGGATGGTTAAACAGAGGCAATTTCATCTCAAATTACCAACCTAGAACAGTACAGGGGGCAATTGATACCTTGAGCATTCTGATGAAGTAAGAACTCTGTAACCCCTCTCTGCAGGTAGTCTCAGGCTGTGCTTGCTCTGCAGGGTTGCAATTCGCTCATTAACCATTAGAATCACTAACATGGCAGGTTTAGACTGCAGTTTTGTTGAGACAGGTATTGTGCCATGGTAAGTCCTCCCAATGAACTGCTAAGCCCCTTTATACCACAGGTATTTTGGTTAATGCTCCAGTCTCTAAGCACTTAGGAATTGCAGTAAATACAGGATGAGACTGCAGGTCCATCAGATTGCATCCCAGCAGTGCCCATCTTGTCAAAGAGGTGCCAGATGGGCAACAGATTGCTTCAGAGACCACAACAGCCACACACTTCACTTGGGGTTGTGTTGCCAATAAACAGTTACATTTTTCACTTTGCTCGTGCTCCTTTAAGGGAGCCTTATATGTACCATATACAATCCCTGGAATATATCAGATGCTGCTGTGTATGCCCAAAGTTGGGATGTTCCTTTACTCCTGAAACATTCTTCCACACAGACACAAAACCACTTCAAGTGACTTTGCCTACAGCTGAACATTTCAAGTGGAACCTGACAGCTATTAAATGTGGTGTAACACTGCTCCTGAGCACCTCAGGAGTGATGGATTACCTCCGTAAGAGACCTGTTAGCAGCTTCTGCTCAGTTTCCATGCTGTAACAGTGGTCTGCAAATAAACAGTGAAAAGATAGAAGAGTCAAGAGCTGTAGCTTACAAAGCGAGT
Organism: Forpus xanthops; assembly: GCA_032466535.1. Lineage (NCBI taxonomy): Eukaryota > Metazoa > Chordata > Aves > Psittaciformes > Psittacidae > Forpus > Forpus xanthops. Next base: position 5,784 of record JASSUY010016910.1, read on the forward strand.
AACTACACTGAGGAAATCACTACACTGAAAGGGAATGTAATGGTCTATTTTGGGAGTCGTGGTCTTTGCAGTAGAATTTATAACCTTTGGTAGCTAATAAATATCATTAGCAGATGTGGGTGAAGGTTATGCATAAAGACAGCAAAAAAGAGAGAAAATCTCAAACCACCACAAAGCAAATCCAGCTTCTTGAATAATAACTGTGAACAGAAGAAAATGACATCAACCAAGTATTTTCAGTACAGTCATAGCCCTAAAGGACGAGATATTCACAGGGAGCCTCAGCAATGCTTTCTCCTATACATCAATACCTTCCCTGCTTTGGATCACCAGTTTTCTGCGTCTTTTGTTCCTTGAGTTTCTAGCAAAAGCAGGTACAACCCCACACTCCTCCGCAGTGTTTTTATGGTGTTCATGCACTGCAAAATCATCGTTTCAAATCGTTCTGTCTCGGATTCTCTGTGAAGGGCCTGTTTTCTAGGAACTCAAAAGCGAGGGTGATAGTTCATAGGAATGGTGAAATAACTTCACATCAAAACCTAGTGAAATCACAGCATGGAATGAAAGCATTCACTAGAGGAAATCAAACAGCCTTCCAGTATGTGAAGGGGGCTACAAGGATGCTGGAGAGGGGCTCTTCATCAGGAACTGTAGCGACAGGACAAGGGGTGATGGGTTCAAACTGAAACAGGGGAAGCTCAGCTTAGATAAAAGGAAGATGCTCTTTACTGTAAGGGTGCTGAGGTGCTGGAACAGAGTGCCCAAGGCAGTGGTAAATGCCCCATCCTTGGCAGTGTTCAAGGCCAGGTTGGTCAGAGCCTTGGGTGACATAACTGAGTGTGAGGAGTTCCTACCCATGGCATTGCGGTTGGAACTGGATGATCTTAAGGTCCTTTCCAACCCAAACCATTCTATGATTCTATGACCTCCGCTGCTCTCTAATTTACAGCCTTATCCCTGGCTAATTGTAATCTATAAGAAAATCTTTGATGTGATTAACTGAATCACTCATACAACGAGTGAACAGGCATCTTACCAGCACTTTGCTTTGCTCTGAGCAACCCATCAGTGATTTATCCCTGCCAGCAGAGATGGGATTTGAAACACCCCCATATTTTGTGCTTCAAACCGCTGTAACTTGTTAAATATGGAAAACTGGCATAAAGGATGCAACGCAAGCTAAACTTCCCCAATGTGCTCTTAAAAAGACATTTATGAGACTTTAAAATGTTCTGCCATTCAGTTATGAAAAGGTTTCCATAGAAACTGTCATGCAACATGACTTTTTGCTATAAACACACTTAGTGAAGTGCCTTAACTTGTACGCGTTCATTCTGTTTTCATGGAGAGCACAAAAAAAACCCCATTCCCTTCCTGTTTTCTGGGTTCTCTGGCTGAGGTTACAGCAGTGACACATTTTGACTTGTTTGCAGAGATTTCCTTGGTTAAGCTGCAATGGAAATAAACACATGAAGAGGTTGTTATTATTTTGTGGGAATTACACCATGTCGTTTAATTACTCAACCTTTAATCTCTCCCAACTGCACATGATTTGCATACCGTGTGCCAAGAGAACTGATATTGGGAGCAAATTAATTGCTGAAGCTTCAGGAAATTGGAAGGCTGAAAATAAGTGAGTGGAAAGTATTTGAGCAAGCTCCTGGTTTCCTGCAGTCTCAGTGCCAACCTATCTCAGTGTCTGCCTGCATTACCTCTAGGAGCAGTGGAGGAGTTTTAAACCGTGCACAATCCAACGCTGACCCAAATGGAGCTGTTTCACAGTCACAGAATGGTTTGTGTTGGAAGGGACCTCTGGAGCTCATCCACTCCAGTCCCCTGCCAAGGCAGGGCCACCCAGAGCAGGTTACACAGGAACGTGTCCATGGTGGGTTTGCAATGTCTCCAGACACGGAGACTCCACAACCCCCCTGGGCAGCCTCTGCCACCCTCAAGGTAAAGCTCTTCCTCGTGTTGAGGTGAAACTTACTGTGGTTCAGTTTATGGCCATTGCTCCTCATCCTGTCACTGGGCACCACTGAAAAGAGTCTGGCACCATCCTCCTGGCACCCGCCTTTGAGCTGTTGAGCTGCATTGATGAGATCCCCTCTCAGTCTTCTCTTCTCTGGACTAAACAGCCCCAGCTCCTGCAGTCTCTCCTCATAAGAGAGGTGCTCCAGATCCCTAAATATTTGTCTATCTTATCCAAGTCTGGCCCATTGTTCAGAGGTGGGATAGCGGTGGGTTTGAAGGGCAGACACTGCCAGTTGCCTCCCAGCTTTGGTGTGCCACCACCTCTTTCCACACATACACTGACACACTGCTGTATAAAGTGCTGACCTGGCACTCTCGGAGGCCAAGGTTATTGCCTTTACCCATGGAGCAGCTGCTGTACTTGCTCCCTCACGTTCCACTGCCAGGGCTGGGGTAGAAAGGCTCCTGCACGGTGCTTTTTGGGCCCTTTCCCTTCCTCACTATCACTGTTCTTGTTCTGTTAGTGGCACTATCAGTGGAGAGCACTTGCTTGGGCAGTGCTCCAAGAAGCTGGTGGTTTTGCCAGTGTCAGCTATAAAATGTAGAATAAACAAGACCAAAATTGTTCCTGCTGGCTTCTGAGAGCATCTACTGCTGCTATAACAACAGTGGAGTTCTTCCACAGTATTCAGACAAGGCCACTATGACTCATCTTGGAGCTGAAGGTGAAGCTTCCAGATCTAATAGATGTTCCACCTCTGCCATTGCATTCATCCTTCTCTTCTACTCAGGGCATTGCTATCGACTGTCTCTGATGGGCATGGAATAGTGTTGCATTACGATGAAAGCCTGGGTTAAATGGAGTGGAGCTGATGATTTGAAGGCAACACTTGTACTTCAGACATTTATTTTCCTTTGAGACAGTTTTAGATCAGCTGTTTACTGCAGATCTCACTGGAAGATGAGGTACATGTGCCAAGTCCGCATGCCTCTTTGTAAACTCCTGTTCACACAGGGTTAGATAGGAATTTCTGCCAGTTCAAGCTCTCCTGGGTTCCCAGGCAGAGGATCTGCATTACTCCGACCTGAAAGAGCACCATCCAAAGCAGGCGCTATCTATCAGTGGTGCAGAAGCAGGGAAGCATCCGGCTTTTCCACAGATCACACCAGCAGCGTTCCTGCGCATGCCCTGGCAATGACACCAGTTATGTTTGGCACCTCACTAACAAGGCAGGGGTTGGAGGACTTCACTCTTGGACTTGAGCGTCTAAATTCCATTGTAGCCTTGGCTTCAGAAGTGTAAGTCCTTCTGGGCCAAGGTCCTTCCGTGACTCGGTGCAGAGCACATAAAGCAGGGAAAATAATTACCTCTCATCATGCAGGAGTACTGCAAATAAGAAATCCTCTATGGCCCTTGTATTGCTTTTCAATAGTTAGGGTCCATGGCAAGGGGGGACTGCAGAGCAAAGCAGCCCAACAGTTACCACATTAACTGCTGTAGGAATTAATATTCCAAACATCGCCTGAAAGCCCAGTGCAGGCTCCATTGAAAACCCCAGTCATAGCTGGGATTCTTTTAAATTGCAGCAAATGAAATGGGGAGCAAGAGCTATGAGCACTGCAAACGAATCTCTGCACTTGCATGCAGCCTTCTGGGTTACCTGCACTCTCGTCACTCCATCTAGGACTTCTCCATCCTATTTTTTTACCCCTTTTCCATGTTTGCTGCCAACTCACTCCCATAATTCGTACCCTGACAAACACTTTCTCTCCTCATCACCATTCCTGGGTCACTTCACAGAATAAAGCCTTCGAGAGCCAGAGAGCTCATTTTGACCACTTATAGTCACAACTAGTGCTGCACGTGTGAACATCTCATGAATTCTCATCTGTCTTCTCCGTTGTTGCCAAGGGTAAGGGTAAAGATAATACTTCATGGCTTAAATGGCCTTATAAAACATTCATGGGCAAACTGTAACTTATTCTTCTTTCCGAATCACATTTTTTATCAAAGCAAGAGCAAAAACAAATTAAAAGTCATCTCAATTCATTTTCAAACAATATCCCGTGAACATGGAAGCATCTTCTAGCCCTGGGCAGGTCACAGGGGCTACCTGCGTGGAGGAGAAATCAATACACTTCACAGTGCTCAAAGACTGGCAGCATCGGGTCAATATAACATCAGCCAACAGGAACCAAAGGATACACTTGTTTTCATTTCAAAACAACTTCTTTGGAAGGATGAAAGAAAACCTTCAGGTTGAATGAAATAACAGGAAAACTAATGGCCATGAATCCAAACAGATATAGGGAAGGATACGGGGTACAAGTCCAAGGCAGGCAGCTGGCTGCTCATCTTGCTCCTCTGTCACCACAGTAAAACAATAAGGGAGGGAAGGCCCTGGTAGTGACATGGACAATAATAATGGAAGAGCTGTCAAGCAGCTTCTTGGAAACTTGGATTACATCCATTATCAGGTTTTGTTTTAAATGAACAACAGTATCTTTACCAGCATTACAATTATTTCTGCTAGGACGTGCTGTCAGCACCTGAAATGATGGGTTGGTACACCTCTAGATCTGTGTTTTCCACCTAATTATTCCTTACAGCAAAAGCTTTGGCTTTTCTCACTACTTCAAGTATAAACAAGATTGTCCAGAACCCATGAATCCTTAAAAGCACAGCTTCTCTGGGCACCCTGTGCCAGCGCTCAGCACCCTCACAGGGAACAGCTTCTGCCCCAGAGCTCATCTCAGCCTCCCCTTTGGCAGTTAAAGCCATTCCCTTGTTCTGTCCCTCCATCCTTTGTCCAAAGCCCCTCTCCAGCTTTCCTGCAGCCCCTTCAGGCACTGGAGCTGCTCTCAGCTCTCCCCTTCAGCAGCCTTCTCTCCTCCAGGTTGACCCAGCCCAGCTCTCTCAGCCTGGCTCCAGAGCAGAGGTGTATCTCCATGGCCTTCTCTGGGCTCACTTGAGCAGGTCCAGGTCCCTCTTGTGTTGGGAGCCCCAGACTTGCTCCTCACTACAGATACGCTCCACAGCCTTATCTGCTTTAAATAAATGCCAGAAGCAGCACCGATCCGCACAGTCAAGTGCAGGTCAAGCCAAAGTTGTGCTTTTCTTTACTCCCTTTTACATTATTGCATATGCAAGGAACTAATCTAATATTGCTTGACATATACTTCAACCAAGGAGCAAAAACTCAAGATCAAGAACTGCTGCTGCATAGTAAGATTGCTTCATATATAGAGATGGAGAAAACACAACTCAAATTCCACTTTACAAGTCAGTAACTTCCAGAGATGCTTTTGTCATGTGATAACAGCTTCTGGCTGAATTCCAGCTTCTCCATTGCATTCACAGAGACCAAATAAAGGCCTAGCTAGAATTTCAAATGAGATTTACCTCTGAATGTTAGTGAGAACACGTGTACAACTTCTGTAGGGATAGGAGATAGAAATAACAAAGCCTCTCATTCCACATTTCGCACAAACTGGTACAAGGACTTACACAGAGCTGAATAGTTTCCACTCCGAAAGCTATTTTCCCTTCATGCTTTAAAATTCTGCTTCTTGGCTGCATACGTTGTTCTTTGGGCAAGCAGTACTATGAAAATGATGCATTTCCTTCTGAAGGCAAACCTGACAAAGCAGCCCCTTTGTCCAATATGCAACCACCAGCAGTATTTTGGATTGGACATTAGAAATTCCAGTGAGCCGGGTCTACGGATCGGCACAGAAACTGTTACAGGGCATTGGACTCAGACCTTTGAGAGCACAAAGCAGTGCTTAATAGATTTCTCCAGCTGTCTGCTCAGCAAAAACCCACATCCCGATCCTACACAAACACAGCAGAATGGCAAATCCAGTTGCACATAAGGAAAAACCCACACATTATTGGCTTTGGTGAGTCTAGGCAGTGGCTGAGCACTTCCAGCAACAATCATTTCCCATACAATGACCATATGCTAAAGAAATAACTTTGTAACAAGTCAATGCTGTCATTTAAAGCTTAGATCTTGCAAGGTTGTGGATACAAACTATAGGAATCTGACCAAGTATTTCACCTTATAGCACACATTCAGGCAGAAAAGGAAACTTAGAATATTTCAATCTAGCCACTTATCCTCAGAACTATACTTTATATACAGTTTATTTCACTAGAGATTTTAATTTTATACATAGTATAAAGGGGTATCCTGATATCACACGTATAGTTATTTTACTGTACTGTTTAAGAACCAATTGTACAGCATACAGTATTAAGTACCATATTAATTAAAACAAGTGATCTTTAAAAGGAACCTACATATAAATGGATGTTTATCATACGCGCAGTGCAAGAAAGGGTTTTAGAGCATTGTAATCACAACACGTGAGTCTAAAATACAACGCTGTGATTTAAAACTAATTCATAACTGTGATGCCCTGTATTGTAGACAAATCAATCTTGGGTTGAACCCCCAAGCAGTGTTAAAATTCCAGACAAACAGCAGCAGCTCATAATTAGGATTTTAAAAGGAGATCTTCCACAGTAACCCAAGTTTTAAACCCCACTGGCTTATCCCTACTTCTGCTCATGACAGTGTCCTAAGGAAAGAGAATGATGGCCCAAATTTCATTTGGAATTATCTTCTAACTAATGCTAAGGAAATTCATTGTTACTTCCACACAGGAAACCTTTAAGGATGCTCGAAGAGGTCAAGATGGAGAGGTTTACGGGCAGGATTTTAGTAATGGAGTACAGGATTTCTTCTCTGCAAGTAGGCAGAAAATACTGTAATATAAATCAGGTTGTGATATTTACAGAAAACAATTGTGGAAAAGCAAGCATTCATCATGTAAACACGTCAGAAATGACTTCTTCATTTTCCCCTTTGCAGAGCGGGGCAGTGGATGAATACCAGCTAATAAGAAACAGATGTCTTCCTCAGAAGAACCACTTCACCATCACAGAATATATGTGGTAGTCATTGAGAATTGCTAATGCGTTTTCTCCCTTCCCTCCCCCCAGAGTTTCCAGTTCAATAAATAGTAGAAAAATAATCCTTTGCTTAAAAATCTTGAGATGCATTGTCCCAGGTTCCATACAGCAACCGGAGCAGTGACCTTGCGACGTGTGAAATGAACTGCAGTGAAACCAACAGCCTCCCCCCCATGCCTCTATCTGGCACTTCTTTAGTCTTCAGCTGCACAGATTCCTGCTCTTCCAGTTAAGGAAACCAAATCATCTCTGGCTCTTCCACGCTCTCTCCTCTTGGCTCAGCAGGACAGGGCTTCCAAAGCTTCAGCTGCTGTATAAACTCGCATTGCTGTTTCTGGAGGTCTGACGTTCCTCCTGCTCCATTTTATTAAATGTTATGGCAGGTCCATCCATCAAATCCATTTCCCTCCCGTTCCAAAGCCAACCTTACATTTATAAAAATGTAAAGCTTTTATTCCTAACAGTTTACTTGGGAAGTCAGTTAAACCATTCCTGGTGAAAAGCACAGAAACAGAGCTGCCCGTGGCTGCATGGATCATGGTTCAGGAGTTAACGCTCCTTTCCTCGCTGTCCATTAGCATTCTGCATCCACAGTGTGTACCGTGACTGCAGCCTGTAAGTGGTGGCTGTGGTGGAGAGTTGGGTGGTGCAACCGGTAGTGGTGAAACTTGTGACTCAACAGGGCAGCTGTTTGAGGTGGGGTGTCCAGGTCCAAGTCTTCGTCGTGGTTTCCAACATCAACACTAGCTGACAGGGGGTCGTTATTGCACGGAGGGTTTTCACTGTCCTCCTGAGGGCTCATCGTGCTGTAGCCTAGAACAGAAACCAGCAGGACCAAGAATTTAAAACAACAATAAAAGGTCAATGTTATACCCAGAGAAGCTGTGGCTGCCCCATCTCTGGCAGTGTTCAGAGCTAGGTTGGATACAGGGGCTTGGAGCAAGCTGCTCTAGTGGAAGGTGTCCCTGCCCGTGGCAGGGGTTGGAACTGGAGGAGCTTTAAGGTCCCTTCCAACCCAGACCCATTCTGGGATCCTGTGATATGCCACAGTGCTGCCTGCAGCACCCTTCAGTTATCAGACACAATCAGTGCTTTATAGAGAATAAACCAATGTTTTTAATTAACAGCAAAAGAAACAAACAAACCCATCCTCTCTAAGTTCCCAATGGATCCCCTTCCCTGGCAGCATTATCAACTTTAGGGACCTATGGTCTGTACTACCCTAAACAGTAACAAACCATCACACACTCAACAGTTTGTTACAGCAGAATTGCTAGCACTGATTCTAAAAACAAACAAGGCTTTATTGAGGGGTGGTACCTTTTAAGATACTACTCAGATCTTCACAAACAGACAAGAAATAGGTGGGATCCACCTCTTGGTACCTCTGTTCCTATCAAACAATGTCTTTCCTAGGAAGCATCCCCAGCTCTTCTACATGGAAACAATAAAACTTCTTCCATCATGTTGCTGCATAATCACAGTATTATACCTTTAAAAGGAAGAGAGCACTTTTCACCCACGAGGGTCTATTTAAACCCCAAGCACATGGTTTTAATGAGCTATGCATCCAGTTAAATAAATCTATTGAATCCACACGGGAATGTCTCACACAGCCAAACAGCACTGATGCTTCCAGCTAAGCACGTGTGCATGGTCCAGTTAACTTGAGGCTGTCCCTTGGCCAAAGTTGCTGCTACTGGAGCCTGAGAGGTTAAGACCCCCAAGATGAGTGACTTGTAGGAGCAATGAGACACTGCATTCACTGGGATATCCTAAGGAAATGATGTCACCAACCAGCTAACAGCTAACCCTCACAAGACAGGATCATGCTCTCTCAGCGAGGAAGCCATCTCCTAGCAGGTCCCCTAGAGATTTTCTGTTCCCTCTTTTTGAAGCAGGTGCTAGGAGTTAGTATGAGATTGCTATGAGATGTGGATCTCCCACTAAACCACCTGTTACCACTCACATCCAGCTGGCAGCACAAACAAACCCACCTCAGTGTTTCTGAATGCAAAAAACACAAAGTCAAAATGAAAAAGACCTTGTTTTAATTCACAAAATAATCCTTCTTGGGAAGCTTTGGCTATAGCTGAAAACCCACTAATGCTTCTGCGCATCTCGGTTGGGTTTCCAGCTTGGGATGCCTAAAAGAAGCTGTTATAAATATCATGCTGAGGACCCAAAGCTGGTTCTCATTTCCCATACTCTGAGTCACGGTTTCAAGCTGGTAGAGAGGAATTGAGGAAGACGACTCAGGAGCCCTTTGAAGAAGATGGAATTACAGGAACTAAAATTGGAAGGGCACATTTCAGGAATAGGTAGACAGTTCCCCTCCTGACCCGACGGGTTGACTCCAGAGGTGGGAAGGATTTGCTAGGACTGCAAGTAATGGAGCAAAAGGAGCATGAGCCTAACAAGTCTGCCTCCACACAGGTCATCTGGCCCCAAATCCAGGGTAATTCCTCCTAGAGCAAGATTGGCTCTCAGACATCTGCTCATCCCCATTCCTAAGCTTTGGCCTTTAGATTTCCTGTACCTCAGCAATTTCATTAATGCAATCACAGTCTTAATAATTGAAGAGCTCTGCTGTAACATACCCAGCCACAACATGCAGCTAAGAGCTGACATCTGTCGCAGACTGCCTTGTCCAACCCTCCTCTTAATTTATATTAAGCCTCCTGAGTCAACAGCATTACACCCTTCTAACAGCTTGCAGGGTTTAAGGAGACTTAGTCTGAGGGCACAAGATTACACAGCAACACTCCCTGAACCTAAAGAGAGTTGAAGTGTGTGTGTGTGGCAAACACGGATGGCTGAACACACTTATTGCTATGCATGTACACAGTTCATGTTGATCATTGTTTGCTTAAGGGTGATGTAAGATGTCCTCTGGGTTGATGGTATGGACTGCAATATATGGGCAACATATATGGGCTGCAATAATGTGCAACAGAAAGGCTAAGGAGGCACCTGACACAATTAGTCTCTAAATTCACCCTTATCTTACCCCAGAAATTCAGGTGTCCAGCACATGTTGCTGGAGTTTAATGGAAGATGCATGTGTCATGTCAAAGAGAAGAGCAGCAGAGATGCTGATGTGCCTGCAAGGGCATATACTCTCTTTAAGTATGAGAGTTCCATTATCCCAACTGAACATTTAGGTTGTTAGAGCTGGTGATGGAAAAAGAATGTGGTAACTGCAGACCCTCTCTGTGGGTCTGCATTCTGACCACCCAGTGAAGCTGCCTGAACCCAAATCAGACATGGGGAGCAGGGCATTGAAGTGCTGCTGCACAAACCCAGCAGCTTCACCAGACTGTATCGTCTGCTGGAGGGTGTCAGGACTGTCCAACTGTGAAGCAATAAGGAGCAAAGGTTTTTGGTTTGGTTTTGGCAGCCTTATCTGCAACACACCAGACACCTGAAGGAAACCGAGCGAGTGCAATCATTAACCTGGGGCCAGGGCACTGGTTGAGCTCTTACCGTGGTCACTCTCTGTCCCTGACCGCCCCCAGTAGCGGCGCCTGCGTTCCGGGCTGTGGGCATGCCGCTCAATCACCGCTGCTATGAACCGGGTGTTGCTGACTGGGAGAGAGGAACAAACACAGCTGGTTGTGAAGGGAGGGTTGGCACTGGGTTGTATCAGTGGGATAATCAGCGCAGGGGAGAGGCTTTCGGCAAACTAATTCTTCTCAAATACTAGTTCATATAAGAAGATTGTCAAGAGACAGAGGAGTAGGAGTAAAACAAAGGTGTTTAAGTGTGGAATGGATCAAGAGCCAGTCAAACCCGTTCACCTCATCTACTTGGATTAATAGAAGTTAGAGCATTACTGTGTCAACACTAAAGAACCTGCAGCAGCACTGAAAGCCTGCTCAAAATGAAACCAAGGACCTGGAGAAGCAGAGACCCAAGCCATGAAACTCAGATACGCTTACTGTTCAGTCTGAGTGTTGACACAGCTTCAGATCTTGGGTATCACTTCAGCTCTGAGTGAGGGCCCAGAGACAAGGATCTGGTCTGTCTCCGGAGCTCTCCTAGTTTAGATGCACCAGCTCATCTTACAGCACATCAGTACCACGTTCGAAGTGCTGGTTTTACTGAATGGTAAAGAAGGGCAAGCACCCCAAATCCGTGCAAACAAGATTTACTGCCCCATTTGTTGAACACACATGCCAGACTTGGCCTCTGCTTTCCAAGGCAGAACAAAGGTGGGAGTTTTCCATACCCTGCTCTGTCACAATTCTAATTTTTAAGCTGATCAGAGCTGTTTCTGGAGGTGGTCATGATGAGGGGGCATAAGGGCCAAACCTCCTTTGCACATCATCAATGAGTCTTTTTGAAGTTAAAAAAGAGTGATTTTTCAGCATGACACCGAGGGTGCACTGGAAGTTAAAGTTAGAAGGTTGGTCTGTTGTTTTCTGCTGCTAAAAGAGATGTGGTACTTACTGATTCCTCTGTCTTCGTGGCTGTCATCGTCTCTCTCGTCCCTATCATTTTCCAGGTTGGACATACGCACTGACATTTCTACACACCATTAAACACAGAAAAATGCAACTGTTAAAGAGAAAAATTTGGGATCATCTTACTAAGGGCTGTCACCCTGGTAGGACAGTGGAAGCACTTGGCGTGGCTGTGTGAGGAGATGCAGTCCCCTTGGAAAGGAACAGGCTTTAAAATGTCTGAGGAAAGCAAACTGATACAAAACAGAGCTGAGCTATAACAAATAGAGGTCATCAGCCCTGGTCACACTTCTCAGCATCTACGAGTATCCTTTCTCCCAAACACACTTCTGTCTCTCAGACTCCAGTGGGTTTATCTATCTGTGTGTAAATAGTCCATCAACATAACGTGGATCAGAGGCAGAAACACAAGTAAAAAACCACATCCTAAAGAGCCCAAGCAGAAAGGGTGTCAAAACTGGAACTCTCCCACAAGCTCCACTCTCATGCAGAAATAAACATATGTCATGGGTGTGTTATGACAAGGGCCAGGAGGCTGTGAGGTTGGTTTATTGTGTTAGCTCTAGGAAAAGCCTATGGTCAGCTTCCTGATAAGAGCTGCATGTAAAGGAATCCGGATGGCAGCAGGCCTGGCAGCACCCAGGAGAGGGCAGCAATACACAGTGACCTGGATGTGACCAGGCTTTTCTAAGGGTTAGCGAAAGGGAAATAAAATGGGGTAAAACACTGAAATATGGAAAGAGGTTTGGGATCTTTTGAGTTGGTTTTGTGTTGGGTTTGGTTGGTTTGGGGTTTTGTTTTGTAGTTGATTTAATTCTAAACCCTCCCATTTCTCTCTCCAGAGTTATCAGCTCACCCTGAGCAGCCAAAGGTGACATGTGCTGGTGGCTCCTTCGATGTATCTGGTGGCGATATGCATACACTGCTAGGACAAGCACCATAATGCAGCCCATAATGCCTCCAGCCACTGGGCCAACTGGTGCACTCTTGATCATGTTCAGAGTGATCACCTCATCTCCTACATCAAAAAGGACAAAACAGAGGGGAAAAAAAGCCATAAATGTTCTGCGGAAATATTTAAATGAACATCTCTGAAAATTATCCACTGGCAGGTTATAGCCATTCCCCTTGTCCAAAGCCCTTCTCCCATTCTGTTTATATCCCAAATACATATATACATATAAAACACATATATATATAAAAATATATACAGACACTTTATGAGAAGCATGATCTGACATTGAAAGCACATGTTATTGAGCACAGTTAAATGCAGCACTTATTCAGAAAGGCAGAGTTACCTATTGCTCCCAAGTCATCCACGTAGGGACTCTTGGCTCCCACAATGCCACCGAAGCATTCCTTCTGAGGGGCACAGTAGGACTTATCCAGATGGGTCTTCCCGTCGCTGTCTACCATACACCACTCACAGTCCAACACACCAAAGCAATCCCTGAAAATGAAAACCAAGACCTTATGTACTTTAAATATCAACACTTCTTCTTCGGCACAGCTCAGTCTATTTTAGAGTCGTGAGACAGAGGGAGGCCAAAATCATCCATGAGTCATCACATACATAACATTTGGCCACCAAAACCTTGTTATTAAACTGCTCAAGTACCACCAGGGAAGTTATACAGGGAAGCTGCATCTTCAGCATGCATCTCCTAAGTCTGTTTGCTCTGTTTTTTTTCCCTCCATCACTCAGCCTGAGCAAATCCTACTTGTAACCCCTCCAGCAAGCCATTCCTCAGAGCGATGAGGTCTGACTACGGTTCCACCCTTTCTCTGCAGTCCTTTGGAAGACAGACAAAAGGATTTGGAAAGTCTGGTCAGAGCACGAGATGTTCCAGCAATCTCAGTTCCCTGGAGACCTTTTTCAGCTAGCAAAAATACAACCAGCCCTCAAGCTGGAACAGAGAAGGAAGAAGCTAGAAATGGACAGGGAGCTACCATCTCTTATGTGTTCCAAAGTCACCACTGCCAAAGCACAGTCTACATTCCATGAACACTTTAGCCCACACATATCTCCAGCAGGCAGACAAACAGCACAGCACTATTCATTTTGCTAAAAAGGAAGAATTTGTTGTCCTTTCTACAGCAGATCTTCCACTTGCGCAATCCTCAGTTCTCAGACTCACAAAGTGTGACGGGAAGGCCAGTTGGTTGCTGTTAATGGTGTCATGCAACTCAAATAGGAATACTGGGGTCTTCTGTTTCTGTGCTGGGACATAAAGTCATCACTGGTGTGTGCTGTAAGATCTCATTCTACCATCAAACCTCTTTTTTCCCATTCAAAGCTATGAGGAAGAGCTATTTTCACTCTGTTATTACAAGTACACTGTGTTTTTAGGGATGGAGAAGGCCACTTTACCCGCTCTCTGTTTTCTGGTTGCACTGGGTGTTAATGCACTGTGGGAGAGCATCCTGCAAGCTGGGATCAATTGCTGTGAAAGTCATTGGCTCCTGATGAACTTCACAACTCGGATTCCTGTGGCAGGGCAAAAAGCAGAGCCTTGTATTATAAAAGCAGTCAAAGCACAATGAAACCCATCATTTTTAGCTATCACCTATATATCTCATCTATATCCTGTATCACCTGTAAGTTAGTGTGAACAAACAGGTAACTCTGTTAATGGCCTTTGTCCCAAGCTGTGTACGAGGGGAGGTTGGGCCTCACCTGCTCTCGGCATTGGTGAGGTTGCCGGTACATTCATTCACCTCGAGAGGGCACTCGCACGGGCACTCACATTCGTTCTGCTCCATTCTGCAGAAGAAAAAAAACGCGTCAGGCATCGCAGCACGATGTGAACCCCGCGGTGCAGCTCTACCAGCAGCTCACTGCGGGGAAAGCTCCTCAGCCACCTTTCTGCCTCCCACAGCAACACAGGGATTGCTCTGTTCTGCGCTGGGGCTGAGGATAATGTAGTAGCAGAGCCTCCCTGGTCTGTTACCCACCCCTTGACATTTCAGCCCTAGACAAGCCTCAGATCTGTCCTTACTCCCAATGTCCAGCCCAGGAGGAGCAGAAGCTACAGCAATGCGAGGTAGCCTGGCAGTGCTGGGTTAATGGGTGGACTCAATCTTAAAGGTCTTTTCCAACGTATTCTATGATCCTCTTGCCAGTGCAACAAACCTGTAATGATGCTGGAGTAGTCAAAACATCATGCAAGCACCAGGATGCCCTCAGTGGGAAAACCACATCAAGCCACATAAAATTGTGGGTATTAATATGCTGAACAAAGGGCCTGATCCACAAATAACTGTTCTGAGAAACTAAATCTGTTGTGGTGTTTTAACATAAAATCATAGAATGGTTTGGGTTGGAAGGGAACTTAAAGCTCATCCAATGCCAACCCCCTGCAATGAGCAGGTACATCTTCAACCAGATCAGGCTGCCCAGAACCTGACCTTGAATGTCTCCAGGGATGGTGCAGCCACCATCTCTGGGCAACCTGTGCCAGTGTTTTACCACCCTTATTGTAAAGAACTTCTTCCTCACGTATCAAGAATAAACTACCCTGTATTTTAATACATTGACAACACGGCAAAGGATTAGCAGTATGCCAAGTCACTGTGTCTCTTACCAGCAATGTAGGTAAAGTAACTATTTTGTTTTCACAGTTTTGCCCTGCATATTTTCATTTAGCTCACAAAATAAACATGCTTTTTATAAACCTTGAATCAGGAAAGAGGGAAACAGCAAATGCCTGGAGCCTCATTTCCCATCTCCTGCTCACCTGTGGCAGTTGAGGCAGAGCCTGTCTACCATACTGCAAGCACAGAAGGCAAGTGAATCGCAGGTCTCATTGACGATTCCCACGAAGGCGTTGGTGCCTGGAATTCGTGTCAGCCTGTATTTGGAGCAGTGACTGCCATGGACCAGGTTTGTCAGGTCACCCTAAGGAAAACAACACAAGTAGTGCCAACAGCATAGCAAGAAACTCATTGGTTTAGAGCTGAAGACTCGCCCCCTTCCAATGAAACCCACAGAGGTGAGGGAACACAAATGCACAGAAATGCCGCCTTCAGAACTAAAATTGCCTTCACATAAACTTGCTCATCAACCTGTTGAGTTTTGCTTCCAAGCTGCTACTGCTGAGTAGAACAACTATTGAAAGTAGGAAAAGATAACTCTTGGCTTGTAAGCCTTAGGAGAGCCCCAACAGAAGGACATCCTCAACAGAAGAAGGACATGAAATTGTTGAAGGGCCATGAGGGTGGTCAGGGGCTGAAGCATCTCCCATATGAAGACAGGATGAGAAAATTGTGGCTGTTCAGCCTGGAGAAGAGGTGTGTGGAGACCTCAGAGCAGCTTCCTGAAGAGGGCTTACAAAGATGTTGGAGAGGGACTCTTCATTAGGGACTGTAGGGACAGGGCAAGGGGGAATGGGTTTAAACAGGGGAGATTTAGGTTGGATGTAAGGTATAAGCTCTTCCCTGCGGCAGTGGTGAGGCTGCCCAAGGAAGTTGTAAATGCTCCATCCCTGGCAGTGTTCAAGGTCAGGTTGGATGGGGCTTGGAGCAAGCTGCTCTAGTGGAAGATGTCTCTGCCTGTGGCAAGGGGTTGGAACTGGATGAGCTTTAAGGTTCCTTCCAACACAAACCAGGCTGGGACTCCTCACATACACTGCATCAGTAAATGCATTTATCTGGACACCAAACTAAAAGCTGAAGTTATTGGAGACCTTTACTACCCATGTTACAGGAGGACATAACACTGGTCAGGGTTGGAAGCCAGAGGTCAGGTCAGAGGATCCAAAGCAAAAAATCCCAACTACTGCTGGAAATTCCTCACCTAAAGCCACAGAACTGCTCCTTTTTCATGATGCTGGATGAGGCTTTGCAGGCACCAACCACAGTTGGCCAACGCTCTCATCCATAATCCCTTGTATGTCAACTGACTCCTCGTGCAAACACAGCCTGTGCAGTCCAGATCGCTGATGTTGTGTTTGGAGAGGGCGAACGGAGGCCAACCCACACGGCAGGCTGGCTTCCAGCCTCGTCTGTCCATCCTGGCAAGGCTTTCCTAAAGAAACCCAACCCGACCAAAGTACATTCAAAAGCAAAATGAGATAGAAAAACACACTCACCACTAAGCTGGTATTGAATTTATAAAACCGCTGAACTGTTCTGTCACTGAAGCTGTTGCAGAGGTTTTTCTTGACAAAGTTGGGGTGGTTCAGAATGTCATTTGCTACCAGAGGCTCCTAAGTGAAAAACAGGACTTTATGCCTTCGGAATCAGACACAGACAGTGGCTTCTGTACAGTCCTTACCACCTCAGAAAGTAGTCAAGGTAGGATTAAACCAAGGGAAAAAGGAGGCAGACCTTGTGTGTGATGTGCTGTTGCTCCACCGGCGCATGTCCCTTGGGATCGATGAGGGTTGGGTGAGCCACAAGGTACCCTCTATCCTCCATGATAAAGCACCTGTCCACAACAATGAGATAATCTCATTAGACCTCAATGAGATAAAACAATCTTAAATTTACAGCCAGAGGACAATTTTTAAAGGCTTCCATTTATTGAACAGGGCCATTAAACAAATTCACTGTAAAAAGGCTTTGAAGTATGTATTGGGTATTTCCCTGAAGCCTTTAAATCTGTAACTGCTACAGCAAGCCTGGACCATGTAGGACTTGAAAAGGGAATGGATTAGAAACAGGAAGCAAAACTCCTCAGTGCATTTTCTTGTCTGTTCAGGAGAGATCCCTATATAACCAAAGCCAGGTTGGACGAGGCTTGCAGCAAGCTGCTCTAGTGGAAGGTGTCCCTGCCCATGGCAGGGGGTTGGAACTGGATGAGCTTTAAGGTCTCTTCCAACCCAGACCCATTCTAGGATTCTAAGATAAATGCAGCATAATGAACTCGGAAAGCTTTGTCAGTTTCTTAGTCTACTATCTTACTAATTAAACAGAGATTTCACACTTGCCCTTGATAACCTCTTGCTTTAGAATTCCATTTTAACAGGGAAATAAATCACTCCTGTTTCACCCTCAGCCTTCGCACCCCTTTCTCTCCCTTTTTCAGCACATCCCATTAGTTTCCCATGTGATCTTGGAGAAACCATGCTGGATCTGTGCCTCTATCCTGAAACCAGTGTGCTGCAAGGATTTAATCCGTGCTGCTTGGGGCATCTCCTGTTTCCATAGCTGCAGACAGCCACACTGGGGAAGGCAAGATCAAGAGAATCAGTGGCTACAGAAGGGGGACGGGAGGAGGTTAATGTGACCACTCAATGCTCCCAAAGAGCCCAGCGGGGTGGCAGCCTCCTGCCTGGGGCGGGCAACACTTTAAAGTCTGTGATTCCCATGGCAGTCTACCGTGTAAGCTCTGCCTACATAGAAACATGGAATGTTTTGGGTTGGAAGAGACCTTAAAGGTCATTTAGTTCCAACCCCCTGCCATTAGCTCATGGAGGGAGAGAGCAGGTATAACTTAAAGCAGTCAACTGCTCTAGATGAGACCGTACATTTTAGGTATGCAAAGGACTCATGAAAACTTGTAGTTGGAAAACAGAGTGACTCCAGAGAGAAAAAGCTTAGTAGAGATACATTAAAATCCCCCCAGATGCCTGCCAGATAGTTAGAAGAGTTGGCTGTTAGTACCTGTGTGCATTTACACAGAGGCTGTAAGAATCAGATCCAGCTACGTTAGAATGGTCTAACAAAGCATTTAACAATATGCCTGAAATTCAGGGAATGAGGAAACAGAATAAAGCATCTGGCCCTGTTGATTGTTAGCAGTTTTTAACTGGGAGGGGGAAGGAATGCCAAACCAGATACTCTCATTTTGTTTGGTACACCATAAAAATAGATTAAAAAATACCCAAACCAAACCAGAAAAGAACTGGAGGGCGACAAAAAACCACTTCCCTTCCCAAATGTAAGGTTTAAAAACAAACAAAGAAACAACAGTGCCCAAATCCTGTTATCAAGTTACTCCAGATCCAAACCAGAGTCTACCCCTGCCCCCCTGCCACGCTTAGAGAGGAGCAGTTAAGATCCACAGAGGGATAAATCAACTTGGACTACTTCTGCCTAGTGCTGTGCTATGCACCTCTAACAAAAATATATCAAAAGTGTATCTTAATAACCATAGTTTTAGTAATTAGAGATAATATATCATCATTACATGCTCACAGTAACTAAATAACAGAATGAAAACAAACAGAAGAGAACGGGAATTGTGTTCATTTATTAAAGAACTGGGGGATGTCTAAATAAAGTTATCTTCTGGTTTTGTAATCCTGCAGCCTGATTGCTTGGCTGATGATAGCTTGATCTTGAATAAAGTCTACATAATCTTTATGAGAAGAACCTTTTAGTGGGTATGAGAGAACATACATTAAAGAGAACAGAATCCTAGGTTAAGAGGGGTTGGGAAGTACCTCTGGGTCATCCGGTTAAAGAAAAAGAGAAGAAAAAGGGTTTAGGTATTTCCTGCTGGCAGCAGTTCCTTAGCTTACCTTATTTTGTTTCCTCCGTCTTGGTTACAAACTGGTAGCAGGTCCATGAGGACTTTGTAGAAGTACCGCAGGGTGAAGTCAATGCCCATCACTGCCACTGAATGTCCAGAAGACATCTGAGCACTGCAGAGAGGGGAGGAAAAAAGGGAAAAGGCTTTCATGGCTCTATTAATAATTGATATTTTAATTACTCAGTTCCCTACTTGACCTGGGACTGGTTTCCTTGGTATATAAATGGCCAGCTCAAACCCACATCCCCATGCTGAAGCTCAGTTCACCCTGTTTGTGTTTAAATCACTGAATCCTAGAATGGTTTGGACTGGAAGGGGCCTTAAAGCTCATCCAGTTCCAACTCCCTGCCACAGGCCCACAGAGGGCTGTTCTCCCTCTACTTTTACATACACCCTACCACCTACAGACATTTAATATTTAGCAACAGCCATTAGAGTTAAAACTCCCCACTGACACAAACAAATGTAGGATGCAGGTTCTGCATTTCTAGCACCTGAATCCCCACTGCCTCACTGTGGTTGTGTTCTGCACTGCTCCTCTTTGCTCAGGCCCCAGCATTAGGACCTGAAAATAAAGCTGCCATAGACTTTTTGCTAAATCCCTAAAATTCCAAAGTGCAGGAGTGATTGTGAATTTCAGCCAGAAAATAGAGGAAACCAACGGTTATTAGGGCAGGTTATGAAATGGTTCTGTTACGTGGTGGTGTGCAGGAGTCTGAGGCTGGGCCAAATGATGAGGGAATCTCTGTCACTAGGTTTCCAACATCCAAACTCTCAACATTTGCTTCCTGCAGCACTGGGGTGGCATGGGCAGACCAAGGTAACTCTCATCCCTGAAGGATGCACAATGGTCAGCTTGTCCTCTACTCACACTCCTCTATTGCACACCTATGTGAGCCTTATGTTAATGGCAGAGGCACCTTTGGCTTGCTGCTTCTTAAAATACTTCACTAAATAACTTCATCTCTGAAGCTGGGAAGAAAAATGCTGAGAAGAAGTAGACAGCGAATGGCACAGCTGGACTACGCAAAGCAGAGGCTTGTTGGCAACCCCTTATCATAGAAAACCAACTCTGTTTACTGGACTGAAGCTTGTTGGCCTTTAAAGAGGTAAAGATGCAGACAAATCTGATTTGTGGAGTTATGAATACAGATCTTAAAAACCTGCATTTAACTTGTTTTTTTCACATTACCCATTTCAGGGAGAAGGAATGGGAAAAAAATGAAGCAGCACAGATACATTTAACTGTATATGACAAGGCATCACGCAACGAAGTTACTGCTCTGTCCTAACAGACAAAAAGCCATTTGGAATGCTGTAAATATATTTTAGCTTCATTTTTAAGCATTAAATCCTTCTGCTTTACTGATGCAAGCTGTATTAAATAACATCTTGCATAAACCTTCTACTCCCTGCCTCCAAAAGAGAAGTAAGATGGACATAAACTGGGAATGAGAGCTAAGCTTCAGCTCCAGAGAAACTAATACTGTTATTTAAACCCAGAGAGCAGTTTCTAATGTGACTATGCCTCTTAACTGCCCTGATTCCTCCCCCAGCCCTCTTCTTTTTAAACTAAGATCTCTTTGGGGATTATAACCACATGTGACTATAAGCTTTAGGGGTCATATTTACCCAGGAATCACACTCACATCTGCCAAACTTTGTTTAACCGTTCTTTAATCATGTTCTAATAACCCACATGAGCTTTAAGTTCTTAAAGCTAAGTAAACCATCTCGCACTAGATAAAATCACATTTCTGATTAATTGCACTTCTCTTCTTACAAAAGTGCTCCTTTCCTTTAAGTAAATTCCTCTGTGAGAAGCACCATCAGGCGTTCGGCCTCGGAATGTTCCTGCCAAAAGAGACAGGCAGATGTCCTGTGGTGGGAAATCCCAAACAAAGCTGAGATGCCTCTGAGCAGAGTAGAAAAGCAGTGACCTGGGCTCTGCTGGCTTTCTGATCCATATTCACCAGCATGTTAGAAGTTACCCTTGTACTAGTAGAAGCCGCCAGGGCAGAAGCCAAGTGCTCAGCTACAGTACTGGAAGAGACTCCATGTAAAAACCAAAATGAGTAACTACTGTTTCTGAAACTTAGGATAACTTGTGACAGAAAGGTTTAGCACATACCCTATAATATACATACCCTTTAAACAGAGAATCGCAGACTAGTTTGGGTTAGAAGGGACCTTAAAGCTCATCCAGTTCCAACCCCTGCCACGGACAGGGACACCTTCCATAGAGCAGCTTGCTCCAAGCCCTGTGTCCAACCTGGCCTTCAACACTGCAGGGATGGGGCAGCCACAGCTTCTCTGGGCACCCTGTGCCAGCGCTCAGCACCCTCACAGGGAAGAGCTTCTGTCTAGGAGCTCATCTCAGTCTCCCCTCTGGCAGTTAAAGCCATTCCCCTTGTCCTGTCCCTACAGGCCCTTGTCCAAAGCTCCTCTCCAGGTTTCTTATAGCTGCTCTAAGGTCAAAGTTATATTATATGCCACCAAAAGCACTTTAAAACCAGGTTTGGTTTTCAGTTCTTCAACACATAAGAGTCACCCAGCATTTTTCTCTCCCACCCAAAGCAAACCTTGATCATTGAGAGTATTCTTGCTTGGCACAAAGCTCAGAACACCATTTACCTGGAGGAATGGACTGTGTGACTGATTGTAACAACGTAGCCAGCCCCTCCAACATCCAAGTAGGGACCAGTAAAGGTTATGAGTCCTGGGTTAGCCACTGCATGCAAGTACCTAAGGGAAGGCAAAAGGAATGATCAGAATAAGAGACAAATGGTTACTTTAACCTTTAAGACAGGATCCTTGCTCTTGCAGAGACAGACTCTGAATTCTGCACAATGTGAACAATGCGCTACCAAACTGATGTTTCTTAATAGTAAACAGATACCCAAGTACAATTAGGGCCCAGACTCAAAACAGCCTTGCTCAATAAATGTTCCTCCATGCATTCAACTGCATCAAAAGCTTAATGTATTCTACACAGAATATGTTTAATGTAATTTTAGACGTTTTCCCCCTAAACATCATGTGACTTAGTGCCAGCAGTACGAAACACAAAGTAAATGCTGTCAAAATTGATATGTTGCAAATGGAGGGGAAATGACATCCTGTACATAGAATTCAGGCAAGAAAATTCAGAAATATGCCAGAGAGTGATTACAATCTCTTTCTAAACTTACTTTCAGCACAAAGTAACTCACAATCATGTCATTTATCTTCTTACCATAGTAAGAAAGTTTATAAAACATTCCAGGTGTTGGAAACACTTTTGTGTATGAAAAAGTTTTGGTTTTCTCTACCACAGTGTATTAAGCTATGAGACTGGACTGGGCTGTGCAAGGAGCTCAACTGACTTCTACTTTATTTCTAGTGTTTTACTTGCATCTTCTTTTCACAACACTATCATTTGGCTTTATATAAAAACCAGGACACTATTTCATGCAGCACGCAGAGCCTTTTCCAAAATCATGGATCGAGAAAATCAGGGAAAAGTGAAAGATAAGAAAAAAAATCCCACCCCAATCCAACCCACAAAACAATAATGAAAATAATATGGGAGCTTTTAAAATGAAGACTCAGGATTGTGAATGTTCACTCAATTCATTTGCAGTATCACAGATTCATAGAATCCCAGACTGGTTTGTGTTGGAAGGACCTTAATACTCCTCCAGTTCCAACCCCTGCATGGACACCTTCCACTAGAGCAGTTTGCTCCAAGCCCCATCCAACCTGGCCTTGAACACTGCCAGGGATGGGGCAGCCACAGCTTCTCTGGGCACTCTGTG
>JASSUY010016911.1:0-15161 GCA_032466535.1 Forpus xanthops
GGCACCCTGTGCCAGCGCCTCAGCACCCTCACAGGGAACAGCTTCTGCTTAAGAGCTCATCTCAGTCTCCCCTCTGGCAGTTAATGCTATTCCCCTTGTTCAGTCCCTACAGGCCCTTGTCCAAAGCCCCCCTCCACATTTCATGTAGGCCTCCCTTAGGTGCTGGAAGACTGTTAAAAGGTCCTCCCTGAGCCTTCCCTTCTCCAGGGTAAACACATATATACGACATATATAATAATTGCTTGTTAATATCAAATAGCACTGGGGATCTTCAGCAAGTATTGCAAGAGATATCTGCTCACTTTCACCTTTACCATGCAGAGGGTCTTTGCAGCATCATGGCCAAACTTCCTGGCTCCCAGCACCCCCAGATATGGGTGCCCCTTATCCTCCTGTGCAGTCCAACTTTGGTCTAGAGTGACTTTTACGGAGCTGGATGAGGTCCCTGTCATGTCTGAGAGCAAACTGTGAGTGATGAAATGAGGGCTCACCAGCAAACCCAGCTGTCTTGTACCCCAGGGTCCCCCACGCAATGCTCTTCCCTGCATTACTTCTGATTTCTTAGGTCAGGAAAGGTGTTTTCCCAAGCCTCCCTTCAGCCTCTTCACTCTACCCAGCCCTCACATCCCCTCACAGGGAGCTGCTGCTTGGTGGCCATGCTGCAGTTCAGCTGAGGTTGCTTTTGTGACTTGTGGGAAGCAGCAGCTCCGACTCAATGTCTACTGCTGAGTCTCAGTTTGAGACACTCGGTGTGAGGAACGTGACTTACATCCCACCACCACCACCCATGATCCCTATGGGGACATGACGATGCCGCAGCCTGAGTTGGCATCACACAGTGATGGCTGTAATGTAAGAGGCTACGAGCTCGGCAGGAGTCACTCTGTGGATGCTTTTACCCATTGCAGGCTGGCTGCCCTCCACCCATGGCACGATCCCATGCTTGGAGTTCAAGGAAAGACCCGTGGACACGCACCTGGGCCGCTCTCAGGTTGACATCTCCCTCCTTCAGCAGCTTCATCACCACCTCCATGTCCTCACTCGTCTCTGCAGCCGCCAGTGGGGTGAGCATCACCGCGGTGTAGCCGGCACGGTTCTGCAGGTCCAGGCGGCACACGCCTGGGGATGTACCACGGAGGGGAAGCATCAGCCCCATGATGAAGGGAGGCAAAGGGGAGCAAAAGGAGATGCAAACTTGTGGCACCTTATATTCCCAGAAACAGGAGTTTCCACAATTCCACAGGATTGAGATTTATGTGTGTTGAGCATCCAGCCTCGTGTGCACAGCATCGAACGGCTCTTGTGTTATGCATTGCTGTAGTTAATTACAATTGCTGCTGTCAACCCAATTGACTTTGAAGACCATAAAGGAAAAAGGAGGGGGGATAACCACTGCCTTAGGTACATGCTGTGGGCTGTTTGCTTCAGTTCTTGCAGGGAGAGGGCAGCAGAAAGGCGACCATCACCCAATAGGCGGTGTGAGCCTATCCTGGCCTCGTTTCACTCTTTACCTCAAAGAGCCTATTGCCAGCTCACCACGAGGAATGAGCTGTGCTTGATGGGTGAGGGCTCGGGTCCAGACCTGCCCCGGGACCCGGCCAGTGCTGGCACCCAGCAGCAGAAGGGGACAAAGAGGCACAGCTCCCTGCATGGCTGCGTCAACAATGGGGTTATAGATGCGAATGGTAATCTGCCATTTCCCAAACATTTAGGAGATTGTCTGGCCCATGAGGAAAGGCCAAAGTGCCTCCATTCTGTCAGAGCTCGTGTGCATTTCCCCCATAGAAGCTCAGCTGAGACTTTCTCTTTCTTTGCAACACAAGCTGGAAGTTCAATGGGTTAACACAGAGTTTTTCTGTGCCAATGGGGGGTCTGATCCTCCTGCTCCATGATGTGGCATTTGCTGCTGCAAGAAGCTGCAGAGCCACCCCATTCCCCTTGGCCACAAAGACCCTGAACCCACCCCAAAGTCAAAGTGCAAAGCCTACATGTATCAGGGCCCTGAGGGCACCAATGGGCCCTGATGTCCGTGAGGAGCTTCAGCTGAGACCCTCACCCTGAGCTATGGGGGAGGATGCTGGTCTCCAGGTCAGCCTTGTCTCCCCTGTGGACCTTGTCCCCATGCTTGTATCTTGGATGGACCTTGTCCCTACACTCGTCCCTTGGGTAGACCATGGACCTACATTTGGTCTCCTGGATGGACACTGGCACCATGCTTCTCTACTGGATGACTCCCTTGCAGTTGTAGTTGGTCCCCAGCCCCACCTCTGTCTCATCTCCTTTTGCTCTCTGAAGGACCCTGGACCTTACTCACTGCTTGCCATGTGTGGATGGACCTGTCTCTGCACACCGTGGTCATCTCCTGTGAGACTGTGCCCACTGGAACAACACAAGGTAACTTCCATACCCACAAAAGCCATGGCTGAGCAGCAGCCACTCCTACCTGTGTCCAGCAGGAGCTCTGCTATCGGGAAGTTGGAGTGGGACACGCTGTAGTGAAGAGCGGTGTTGCCGTTCCTGTCGGCCAGGTTCACCACCATCCCCAGGAGCTGTGGGTCCATGGCTCCCAGGGCCTTGAGATACGCTGCCACCACCTCGGGGATGGAGTTCTTGTGGCTCGACACCCGGAACCACTCCTGGCTGATGGAGCTCAGGACGTGCTGCTGCAAACACCGAGGTCTCAGTGTTACCTCTGGGGTACTTGCCCTGGACACCAGCCCCTGCCCCATCTCCTCACCCTGCACTGCTTCATCCTGTGCTCTGGCATTGCCCAGCCAATGGTTAGCTTGTGGTTTTGTGATTGCTGCTATAGCCTAAGGGGGAAAGGAATTTCCTGTGGTAACTCCAATGAATGAGCAGAGAAACCATCCATCTTCCTTTTCCCCCCCTTTCCCTTCCTTTTTGGCTATTCTAAAACTGACTCAGAGGTCACCTCATCCCCCTCTCCTCACAAAGCTGTCCAGGCATGGCAGGGCACAGTCAGCAAAGTGCCATCAGGATTATCCTATCCATTAAAGGTAGGAGCCACATCTGAAATGGGACTGAAAAGGATCTATACCAGATGCTTGTCACTTGTGGTGCTGATTTCGGAGAGGTGCTTGCTGAGCAGCTGGCAGTCGGCAAGGAAATCTTCAGAGGGTTTGCATCTAAAGGGAAAATGCTTTGGTAAATCCATCATGGGACAGACCTTGCGGGAGGTATGGAAGCAGGAAGGAGCACGTGCACTTTAGAACAGAGTATGGTCAACTCTTCTTTAAGTGCTCAACTTTACGGACACAAGTTGTCCGCTTGCCTTGATACAGATTCTAGGTACAAAGTTAAGCACTTAAACAAGTGTTTAAGTCCAGAGCCTCAGATCCATATGGTCAACTTCACTGCAAGTTCAAGTGGAAAAAAAACCCTTATCCCTGAATCTGCAAAGAATTGCACTGTGAAGCTTTAATGTGAAAGGGGAAAAATGAGCTAATTCTCACCAAATATGACTCACTCCACCTTTTCCACAGTGAAGCGTGGTGCCTGAATCATTCCCCATTAGATTCTGTACTCACACAAAAAGTATTTAGCTCTTTAAAGCTTCCTCCCTTGTCTATAGGTCAGCAGCTGCCTTTCCACCAAGCAGATGCAGCCCTGAGCCACCCTATAGGAGCGACTGAATGCAGTGCTCTGCATCCTGTGGCTGCAGGACCATGATGGAAGGCACAGTCACTGTCTGGTTTTGATTACCTGTCAGCCCTGTGCTCAGTGCAAGGTGCTGCTTGGGCCAATGGTTCCTGCAGGTCATCGTCCTCACACCTCTCCTGCGAGGATGTCCCTTTGGTTTCACCTCCAGGTTTCTCCTGCATGGACTCCAAGTCCTCAGCTCTTCTCTCCGTCTCACTCTCCATGTCACATTCCGATGGGCTGTCTTCACAACTCGTGTCTTCGCTTGAAGTCGTTTCATAGCTATTTGAGGACACCACATGTTATTCACTCCTTCCCCATCAGCAACCACAGGGCCTCACCAAGACTCATTGAAGACACCCACTGACTCCAATGGGCCTTGGATGAAGCCCGGGGCGATGCACTAGTTAGAGGATTAGAGCCACAGCCAAACTTGGGGTTAGTCTTTATTGCCTTCTTAAGCCAGCAGGAGTATGATAGAAGTGGTTAATCAGCAGCAGGCAAGGTTACTTCAGGGACTATTCAGTTGGTTTGGAGGGGTGTCCATTGCACAAGCTCCAGCATGACCAGTCAAGGGCTGCGTGCCTTCTTGCTGGCACATTGATGGGAAGCCATAGGAAACATGGACTGCTGGTCAAAAACTGCTTGCAGCTCCAGCACAGACTTCAGTCCACCATTTGAGCAGCCCCACTAGAGAGACCTCTCTTCTGGTTGTCCAAATGTATTAATGACAATAACATCTTCCATGAGACCCAACATCTCACTCCAAGGCATCCCAAACTGGACAAGATTCCTCTACTCACTGCGAGCTGTACCAATTTCAGTGACTTTTGGTAGAAGCTCTGCATGACAGGAGTGATACCTGATGAACCCAAGGGCAGTAGCCATTGAGCTGGGAAGTCAAAGAAGTGTGTGTCAGCAGGAACCAGCATCCAAACTTGCACACGTAGCTGTTTGCACAGTGAAGGGACAGTGAAATATGTCCTGCCCTCTTCATGCCAGCACACGTGCTCCTCAGTACATGTGCCAGTGCTGCTCTTAGAGATGTACCTACAGCACACGCTGTTGTACATAGGTAGCACAAAGGCCAAAGAGTGTTAGATACTGGACACAAAGGGAACTGGGTGCTGGAGCACAACCTAAATACAGATCTCCTTCACCCCGAGGTAATTCCTTCTTTACTGAAATAGTCCTTTCTAGGCCCCTGGACCAAGTTGTGTTGGCTGCCACTGGGGCACAGAGGCAGGTTAGTGGCAGCGTGTCCATCCAAGCAATGCTGACCTCCTCCAAAACCCACCAAAGGTAGTGGGGAACTTCCCACGGACCCAGCTGAGGTCTGGATGAGGCCCCAAAAGATGGTGTGCAGAGTGTCAGACCCCAGGGTGTCCCTTACTGCTCTGAAAACACCAACATCCTTTCAACAGAGTTACTTACAGGTGCTGGATTAAAGAAGGGAGAAAAGAGGCTCCATTTCAAATGGCCTTTTAATCAAGAGGTTTGGAGGGGGAAAGAGGGGAAAAGAAGAATGACTTCTCAGTGGTACAGAGGGTATTACATGTCAAAAGACAGTTTTAGCTTCTGGACGGATGCTTACCCACCATTTACCCCAACAAACTGAAGATTCTTTTTGGTCCCACTGCCTCCCGCATGGAAACCATAACCTTTCTTTTTCATGATGGATTTAAGACTTGCGGTTGGAGAGGTTTCTAGCAAAATATAAAATATTCACAGATTAATTAAGTAGATGTGCTATAATCATCAGTAATTATTCCTCTAGCGACAAACTACAAGTCATATCCATAAACATCATACTTCATCTTATGAGGTTCTTCCTGTGTCTTACAAAACTACAGATGCACCTGGCCACCACGTGAACCTGCCCTCCCACCTTTAAAATATGGGTCTGAAACATCTCCAAGTGACAGGGAATATGAAGGAAGTGATTGGGAATTGTATATGTATCCTATAAATATAAGTAGGTTTTACTTTTGTAATGTTTTCTTTTTTATGTTTTCAGTATACTAATGTATTGGAAATCTACATACATCTATAATGCTACATGGGTGAGTCTTTCCATCAGACTTTGAATAGTCTCACTATATATTGCTTATAAGTAATAGTTCACATCTATTCTCAAGGCCTTCCACATCCAGCAATGAACAGGCAGCTTTCGGTTTTGGATTCTCATCATCATATAAGCTAAAATTACTTTGGATGAATGGGAGCAGGTCTTTTCCCAGTTCATGTAGCTTGGATTGGTTTTGGTTCTGGTGAAGCCCATGTTGGTTTACCCCAGATGAGCTGGAGTCCCACATTCTTGTAAATCTAATCCAATTAAGAGTAGTTGTTAGATGGAAGTGGCCACAAGAATGGCCACTTTTGGAAGCTGATCTGCTGTGTAACTGAGCCACAGCCTTAACAGCTCCTACATCATTTGGTTTGCTTATTTTAAGATCACATAGCTTATGATGTGCAGAGATTTTGCTTTCTCATACATGTTTTGGAGAGGTGCTTCTGATCAGACTGATATTAATTATACCACAGCATCACCCCCACTCAACACTTGAATAAATAGGAAGAGATTTGGCCCGTACACGTCGAACCTATGTCAGTATTATTTACCCAACTGCTGATAGTGTGTGTTCGAATTCTCCTTATCCGCAGGCCCTCGCGTCGAGTAGGCAGACAGCAACGAGTTTAAGGAGTTAACCAATTGGTTCTGGATGGAGCTGAGCTTGGAAGCTGGCTGCTTAATAGCGCTCGCCAGCTCGGGATAGCCATGCTCCAAACACAGCCACTGCTCCTGCAACAGCTCCTGGATCTTTTTTACATATTGGCCAATGGGGTCTACAGCGGGGAGATCTTCGTGGTCTGGGGAATCCTCCTCTTCCAGCCCATCCCGAGGTTTATCTTCTCCAAAGCCAGCCTTGTTTTCACCTGCCTTTGAGCCCATTCTTGCTCCTCGATAGCTTTCTGCAGCCCCAGCATGAGCAGCGAGACTCTGGGTATCATAGTTATTCCTGTGGTTTTGATTGTCATCACCGAGGTGCTCATCAATCTTCAGAGGGGTGAAGCACGGTGCATGAGGTCCAGCCTTGATGTTGGCTTCACCACAATGTCCCTCTCTACTGACACTGGTGTGAGCATCTGCCAGTCCATGATCTCTCCAAGAGTCCAGCTCCATCGCCTGCACGTTCATATTGTCTGCTCTGTGAACGCTGCATCCTACGGATCTGGTGGAGACTGGGATATTGACATTGATGCCTTTATCATGGGCTTCCTTGGCCACAGTTACCTGCGAGAGGTCGGTGTTCACTGCAGCATCGGAGCACTGCAAAGCCCCACCGCTCCTCCTGGATGGTGCCTCCGCCTCTGTGGTGTGTTCGTGGCTCAGCTTCTCCTCCAGCTGAGCTTTGGAGCTGGCCAGTAACTGAATGCTCTTCTCCTTCTCCTTGATCTCATGATCCTGCTGCTCCAGCACTGCCCTGACCTGCTCGAGCTCTTCTTTCTTCTTGCCCAGCTGCTCCTCCAGAGCAGCAATCTGCTGCCTCAGCGCAGCAATCCCACCGGTGTCTCCAGCATCACAAGGCTGAGGACCACGGCTCTCCTTGCTCTCTCCAGCAGAAACACTTCCCTCCTCAGCTTTCTTCAGCACGTTCAGAGCGATTCCACTCACACTCAACTCCCCTTCCCCATGGTTCGTGTTCTCCTCTGCGAGCTTGGGGGCAGCGGCTGATGCTGCTTCACCTCCAGCCAAGGCGGAGCGACCGCCGGCATCGGCAGCATCACCTTCCTCGCCTCCGCTCTCCATCACCACCTGCAGCTGCGGTGATGCCGCAGGATGCTGCCACGGGGGCTGCATCTGCACCAGCCCCGGGCTGCCTCCACCGAGCTGCCCCAAGGAGACATCCCGCTCCAAGCTCATTCCCAGCGGGAGATTTAACACGGTGCTGTCAGAGCAGGGTGAACGTGGCGCGGTGTGAAACGCGCTTTGGGAGCCGCTCTGCTCATGGCAGTGCTGGGGAGGTGGCCGGAGGGGCGAGGGTAGCCTGGGCTCCCCTGGCTGGCTGGGCAGCAGTGCAGTGGGCATGCTGGAGGCTCGCAGGAGCTGTGGCCGGCTCTGGAGCTCACCCTCCTGCCTCCCCATCTCTGCCTGCCGCCGCGTCTCTGCCAGAAGGGCTTTCCTCCGGTAACTGGGCTCTTCGGGTGCAGGCAGGGCTCCCTCGCTGGGCAGGAGGGGATGGAGGGTTTCCTCTTCCCCCAGTGATGCCTTCCGCTGCGGGAAGGAGGTGGCGGTCCAGCTCTTGCTGGGAGCAGACGTGCATCCCCGGGAGCCATTCTCGGGCAGGCTGAAGTTTCGGGGCAGGGTGCTGAATTTTGGCTGCTTGGCTTTGCGGTGGATGTGGACCCTCCTGATGGTGTTCCCTTTCTCGATGTCGTCCACGTACTTCAGGAAGTCCAGGTCCAAGTGAAAGCCGTACGGTGTCTCCACGGAATACGGGAGGCTGCGGGGCTGCTCCTGCCCTCCATCGGGTTTGGGTGGCTGGCTGGCTGCTGAAACAACCCAAAAACAGAGAGAGGGTGAATTCTGATGACAGCAAAAGCATGAACTAAAAAGTAAATATTTAGAGTTTTATGGCTTTTTCATCTCCATTTCAGGCAGATGGAGGCTCGGGGTGAAGCTCAAACAGGGCACTCAAAGGTATGATCCAGTTTTGTAGAGGTGAATCAGGTAATTCTTGCACTGAAGAAGCTGGATTGTTGCTGAAATCATGGCTCTAATTGGCAATTAAGCAAACAGCAGGATTGCAGACAGAGCTACATGTCTGTGTAAGGATGGAAAGCTACTTGATATATAATAAACCCAGCTCAGAAACAGAAGGTGGAAACAAGCTGTGACAACTGCATTATTCAAGGCTTTTTGGTTTGGGTTTCACTTCCCTAAGTAGTGTACAGCAAGCGGGAAAATCATTGCATCACTTCATCTGCAAACACCAGGTCACAAATTACTCCTTGGGAATGATGGATACAGCACCGGGCAGAGGCTGGACCCAGACAGCGCCAGCCAGGGCTGCTTTAGAGAGCTGCATCCATGCGAAACATGTGCTTCCCAAGGTGACCGGCTGCATGGCACCCAGCACAGCTTCTAATTGAGGAAAATCACCACGGAATGTGTGACAGTTTGTCCATGCAACCACTGCAAGCAAACACACGGCTCCAGCAGCACAGCTCCTGGCTTAATACATCTCCGTATCACCACATCCAGCCTGCATTAATTCACAGCCCCCAAATTTGAGGGTATAAGTAGTTAAACCCCTGTATTATTGCTTGTTCTTACGTGGCAAGTCTCTCAAATCACAGTGGTTTGGGCTGGTTTGCACCTCTGAGTAAAAGAGCTGTGCTCTGTGAGGATGAGCTGCTCGACCAAGAGAAACCAGGTTTCATGGTGCTCTGTCTCCATCCTGATGCAGCAGCTGCACAGGAACCAGCAGAATTTGGCAGGGTTTTGGTGCTGCTCGGCACAGAGCATCACTGAGATGCAGACACCTTTCTGATGGGAAGCAGCACTTGAGGGTCAAATACAGCACAAGAGCAAAGCCCGGACAGACAGAGCCTTGGGTGACATGGTCTAGGGTGAGGCATCCCTGCCCATGGCAGGGGTTTGGAACCAGATGATCCTTAAGGTCCTTTCCAACCCAAGCCATTCTATGATTCTATGGTGGGAGCAGAGGAGATCTGTCCTACACACCACAAAGGACAGGAGGACAAACGCATGCTGAACTGAGAGTTGTGACCATGTTTTTGCTGTGGTTTAGGAAGTCTGCATAATACATGAATGATGCACTTTCCATCTCCCGGCTCTACCACCTATCTATAGAAAACAGGTTATTTACAGTATTTCTGGTAAGGAAGTAACTTCAGGCCTTGGTTGGCTCTCTTTTCAAGAAACAAATGAGCAAACAAACATCCTTGTTGCTTCCATACCATCGGTCTTCTCCATGGTGCAGTCTATTCAGGCTGTCACTTAAGCATCTTCTGACAAGCTAGGACCGATGAGTCTCTTCACCCTTGAGACAAGAAACAGATACTTCTAATTAAAAATAGAGATCAATCATCTGAACTTAATCCCCCCTTAAAGCCTTACACCTCTTCATAGCCCCTCCCCTTCTTTCCCACATTCTGCAGCCTGACTGTCTGCTAAGCACTTTAAAGCTGCTTAAATCAATAGCTCCTTTCCCAGTGGCAACAACTTGTGCTTCATAGACACAACCCAAGTAGCCGGTTCTTATAAAACATCCCCTGTGTTACAGATGGTTTGACTGCAAACGAGAAGAGACAGGATACCTGGGATAATTTCTACCGAGCTTGAGATAGATGGCACAAGGACTCTTCATTGACTCCTGTAAGCTGGATAAATCCAACACAGTACCTCCGGCAACAGCAAGGGATATAAGCTATACACAGAAATTACAGTTTGACACCTTTTTATTTTCTAAATCCACAACAACCAAAGATTCAAAATTTAAGGTGAAGTTTGTTCAAATGAAGGCCATTACTTCAGAGCACATCCATCCTGTTATAGAGATCCTCCGCCAAACCACACTAAACCACAGCCAAATTGCTTTCAGATCAGGTACACTGTGAACTTCGCATCTTTCCTGGCCTGTAGGCTTCCTGTTCAGGATTTTCCTTATAGCAGCTAATTTGATTCCTGGTCACAGATGGTCCCACAGCAGCTTGGAAGTCCACCACTGCTTGTCCAGTGCATCCCTGGGCTATGTGAGAGTCCCAGGGGTAGGACCATGCAGTGCAAGGCCTGCTCCAAGCACTGACTCTCATGTCATTGATTAAACCGTCAGAGCCTCAATTCATTTTCTGCTGTGGCATTTTGCCTGAGGGCTTTAGCACCTGGCCACGCTTCCAGAGCTCCCTATGAAGGGGCTCAGCCAGCCTTTACCTCTCACTTTACCTGGCACTGTTCTTATCCAGCACCAGTGTGGTTCACCTTTCCATTTTCTCTTATGCAGCATCCATCAGCAGAACCATCTCTCAAGACCTCTGGCTCATTCACTATCTCAGGAGCAGCTCTGTCTTGCTCATCTTCTCCTTTCTGAAGCTCCTAAATTCTCCTGTTGCCACATAATTATTTTTGCATTGTGAAACTCATCTTTCTTCTTATGACAATGCTAACTGGTTATGAAGTACAGATAAGATACAGAGAGTATAGCAGTGCTGCTGTCACTCTCTTCTAGAAGCACTTTCTTGGTTTAGCTACAAAGAGCATCAGGAGAACAAAGTCAAATCATGCTGTATTGTTATCATAGGACGGATACTTTGGAAGATCGAGAACTTTTAAAGAAACAATTAGTTCTGTCAATCAGGTGGACCCATTAAATGTCTATGAATAGCCCTGATGGAAGGTTACAAAGGTCCCAACCCAAAAACATCCGAACTCCCAAAAGCTCTGCCAGGACTGGTACCTCCCTGATGCTCTACAGCCAGATGGCAACGCTGATGCCCATCCAACGCCATGTGAGCTTCTGAAACACCTTGACCAGCATCCCCCTGATGTGCTCTCCAATTAACTGCATGTCTATAAAGGGCAATTTCTTCTGTCTGCTCCTGCCAACAAGCAGCACACACCAAAACAAACACTCTTGTTCAGATGTTGGTTCTTTTCCTTACTTTCCCTATTACAGGCAATTACAGATCCCAGCTCCCTTCTGACCACAGCTCCACTTCACTCTTCTAGGTCATTTATTTAGAAGGGGCGTTGGGAAAGCCTGTTAATAGGATGCATTTTAATACCTAGATAACTACATCTATTTGGTTCATTTATGAGCTGGCTGGGTCCCAACTCTGCAGCCCAAATTGATAACCTGACTTTCCTCTTCTGACAAATCTACTTCAAAATCACCTCATAAAAGGATGCTGCATGTATCCTACCAGCTTGCAGATGTTCTCCCCTGCCCCTGGGGCAGCTCAGGCATGGGGTGGATGGATTAGAGCCCAAAACCACGGCTCTTTGGACCCCATGGCTGCTCTCCAGTGCCTGTCCCTAATAAGGATGATATAAAAAGCATGAAGTAATCTGCCAGAAGAAGCATCCCTGCGCACCCAGTGTCCAGCCCACAGCTCAGGGCAGGGGAGTACTTTCAGGTGAGTCACAATCCTAATCCCTGTTACCCTGAGCCTCTGTTGGGTCCTGTATTTGATGAGTTTTCCTCTATCAAATAAAACTGAAGAACACTGAACTTCCTCTCCATGCAGGCGACATCCCCACGTGCACAGCATCACCGATTTCTACCTTTATTACACAGAAAGGCTGCGGGGAAGATTAATCCAGAGTTGAATTGTGTTGCTTTTCTCAAGGCAGGAATAAGTAAACACAGAAGGAAAACAAGAAGCCAAATATGAGAAGGCAACAGCAGAGTGAAGTGGTTTGATTCCCTGGGGCAGCCCATTCGCAGGGACAATGTACTGTCTTTTTAACTAGCCTTGTTTCAGACACTGGCTCTTTACGGGCACATTTAACCCCTATTTCTCTCTGTCCAACTTCCTGCTCCTCCATTCACCCCA
This sequence comes from Forpus xanthops, assembly GCA_032466535.1. Classification (NCBI taxonomy): domain Eukaryota; kingdom Metazoa; phylum Chordata; class Aves; order Psittaciformes; family Psittacidae; genus Forpus; species Forpus xanthops. Next base: position 12,241 of record JASSUY010016911.1, read on the forward strand.
GCCAGCAGAAAGGAGAGCACCGTTACTCCCCAGAAGATATAAAGAACAAATATCACACCGCAGAAGAAATAAAGAACAAACCATTACACCCCAGAAGATATAAAGAACGAATTAACTCAACCACAAAGACGAGTATATATGATTTTCATTCTCCCAGAGCATATCGCTAGCAATTTGAAATAGGAAACAGTTAACCCTGTGGCTATAAATAAGAAGATAATTCATCCCTGCTGAGCAGCACATTAGCACAGTCTCATTAGCTATAACACACATTATTCTGAGCTCTGCTGTTATGTTCTCCTGCACTGCAGCAGCGGCTTTAGCACTTCATGGTGAGAGGAGAAACTATCGTTAGAAAGCATCTCGTCCTGTTACCTTCTCATGCTCCCACCTGGAAGCCCATCAGGGAGCAGAAGCACTCGTCTCCCTCAAAACCATCTTTTCCCATGCCGGGAGCCGGCAGTGAAGGGCTCGGAGCAGCAAGCATGCCTTTTCCAGTTGTTGGGAAGTTGGTCACTGAGCAGTGACCTTGCCCAGGAAGCAAATACGATTTTAAACACAAGAAGCACAGAAAGAGGGATCAATTTTCCAATCGAGCAGCCCCATCGCTCTCGTGTGACCTTTCTGAGGACAGCTGGAGCCTGCTGCATAAAAGGAGTTACTTTTCAGAGCACCGGTATCTTTCTCCATAGAACACAAACGGCGGAGTGCTGCTTGGGCTGTCACCGACTGCCTCCCTCCTCGGGAAGGGCTAATGAGAAGATGGTCACTTATTCACACCACGGCTCTCCTTATACCTGATGCTGCAGGCTGCAGCCGGAGCTCACCCTCCGCATGCTGCACCCTCCCAGGCTGATCCCATTAGTTATTCTGCGGAGCGCCTCTCCCAAGGAAACGCGAGTGGCTGCTGTGATTAAAAGGCGGCACCTTCAGTAGATGCTGCAGAAGGTCTCAGCGTCTCAATTAACCCTCCCGAAGCCCCGTTCCATGCATGGAGCAGAAAACAGCCCCTCAATGCTTTTCCCTTCTCCCCACAGCTCCGGACCCTCACGTCACTCCCATCCATCCACCGTTCCCAGGAGATGCTGAACAGGACAGGGTGACGGTAGGAACGTGGCCATGTGTAGCCATAGCGCAGGCAGAGGATGCCTGACCCACTGTGCCATGCCTGGATGCTGTGTGATGGGATAAGGGCCCCTGGGCTCCTGTGGGACTCTCCATATAGAATCCTCCAGTGCTTTGCAGTGGGTATCAATGCAAACTACAAACTGCAGGCAGGGGGAAGCTCATATTGGTGTGATTTTGGGCAGGGTATTCCTGGCATGCAATGGGCAGAGCGCCCATCCCAAGCCCCTGCACTCCTCTTCATATAGGGCATCCTGGATTGTTGCACCCCCAGGCTGGCAACAAGGGTAAAACCCCTCAATCTCTGCACTGAACTTGATCAACTTTGTGCTTGCAAACATAGAGGGGTTCAGACACCATGCAGCTCCCCACACCCGCACCATGAGCCTCTTCCAGGGTGGAAAAGAATGTCCCAAGAAGTGGAAGCATGCATTGGGACCCGGGGGCTCCCACTGGGGACTTGCATCAGAGAACAGCACCAGCACCTTTCCCATTGCTTAACGAGCAGCAGAACCAAAATGCTCCTGTTAGCAGGGAAAAAGCCCACTTCTGTGTGCAGAATGGAGCTGCTGGCACCCCTCCAGGCTCACCACGCTCCTGCGACTGCTGAATGCAACTTTAATGGGTTAAGTTTGCAGGAAAACAGGAGTTTTGCCTTTGCAGGAAGGGAAATAGCCTGAGCATGCAGAGGAACAGCACTCCCCAGGGCGCAGAGGGGTTAATTTCTTATCCGAGGAATGAAAAATGACCCCCATTCCAGCAGCCTTTCCCAAATGCCGCCTTTCCCACGCGGCTCCAGCATCCCACAGCACCACACAGGGCTGTGGCTCCGTGCTGGTGGCTTTCTGCTTTCACACGAAATTACAAGCTCAGGGTTCAAACTGAACTCAGGAGCACGTTGGCCGATTTTCTGTCGAATTCCTCTGCTTTAGTTACACTTGTGCATCTTTCCTGAGCCCGTTCTGCACTTATGTTCTCCAGACAAAGCAGCACGATGGGACAAATATGCATATTGCTATGCAGCACTGATTTTAAAGTATGCCTGAAAGAGCTGTTTTGTTTTCCCACTGGGAAAACCTAGCAGGAAGCTTTTATTCGGAGCATTTCCTTAATGCCACTACATACATAAACCCCACAGTTTTTCAAAGATTTAATCCCCGCAGGCCTGAAGAAGGTCTTGAAGTCTGCGTGCCCTGAAATAAGCTTTTAATTGGGAGCTGTGGATGGATGGAGTCAAAACGTGGAGGTTAATTAATTAGGGGTTGGTGCTTGATGGATCTACCACTGCTTCTCAGAGCTCTGCCCAATGGGGCAGCACAGGGTGGGAAATGGGGAAAAGTTTCACCTGGACACAGCCTGAGGTCATCCCCCAAGCATGAGAACTGAGGTCATGGCCTAAAATCACTGCTGCTTTACATTGTGCTCCACAGCTGTCAGGGGGGATTTGCTCCGTGGGCTGCTCCCATGGATGAGAGGAAACAGACGGCCACAAAGCGGCTCGAAAGCCAACACTTCGGTCCCTGACTGTGCCCACAATGGCCACCACTTGGGTGCCCATAGGGCCAATGGGCAAACCAGCTGCCCGCCTTCCTCTGCACAGGCAGAATCAGAACCCCAGGCTGGTTTGGGTTGAAGGGACCTTAAAGCTCATCCAGTTCCAAGCCCTGCCACGAGCAGGGACACCTTCCATAGAGCAGCTTGCTCCAAGCCCGTGTCCAACCTGGCCTTGAGCACTGCCAGGGGTGCAACAGATTTCTTGTAGCCCCTTTAGTCTTGGGTCTCTTCTGAGCCTTCTC
>JASSUY010016912.1:0-13214 GCA_032466535.1 Forpus xanthops
GATTTATGTTATACCTTAGTTACCAAACTGTTCTTATCTCAACCTGTGGGAGTTGCATTCTTTTGATTCTCCTCCCTGTCCCCTCGGGCTGAGGAAGAAAGAGAGGGGAGTGAGTGAGAGAGCGGCTGCATGGGTTTGAAAGCCTCAAACCACGACAACAGGGAACATCTCATTTTGGTAGAAGGCCCCAAACTCCCAACCCCAGCAGCATTTACTCCTGACATTGCAGGGTTTCTGTGCCATGTCCCCCTGGATAAGGCTTGAGGAAGATACCTGGTAAAAAGGCAGCCAGAGGGGATGGTGTGTAGAAGAGTCAGATCACATCCTCTGCTGCAGGGGATACTGGTGGTGAAAATTTCCTAGGGTGGCATGGCTCATGGCATGGCAGAGACCAGTCACAAGGGCTGTGCTGGGTCTACATGGAATTGTAGAATCCCAGAGTTGTTTGTGTTCAATGGGACCTTAAAGCTCATCCTTGTCCCAAGCCCCTGCCACAGGCGGGGACACCTTCCACTGGAGCAGCTTGCTCTAAGTCCCTGTGTCCAACCTGGCCTTAAACACTGCCAGGGATGGGGCAGCCACTGTTTCTGGTTTGTGTGCTTCCCAAAGGGGCTGGTGTGTGCACTGGTGTGGGAAGACAAGCAAGGGGACAGTCTGCCATTGTTTGGCCATGTTTAATGGCAGGGTTTGACAGTGGGTTCCTCCTGGGGTTCAGTACCTGCTCCAAGCCTGTCTCTGTCCCTAGGAGGGGGCTGCAGAACCCCAGAGTGATCCTGGGTGAGCTCAGCCCTGGCAGTGCAGAGCTCTGCAGGGCAGCTGCTGCCCCGGCTGAGCTGCTCAATAGGTGCCTTTTTCCCCCTCGAGCATCTGCCAGCCCCTCTCAAAGCTGGATTGTTCCTCCATACACACACAGTGCCATGGCTTAGGACTGCAGCAACTCCCTCCTGCATGGAACCAACACCCTGGAGGGGCCAGGGCTGGATGGGAGATGGGACCAGGGCCAGGGAGGTGGGGAGGAATGTGCGAGGCAGCCCCAGTCCAGGGGACCAGAGGGTAGCTCTTTGCCACCACATCTAGGAGGGTTTGTGCAGCACTGGTCTTGCTTATCATCTGAGGTGACAGCTTTTGGGCTGCTCCCAGATTCACTGGGGGAGCTGGCCCCCTACTTCATGAATGGCATGTTTGGGAGGGATAAATAAGTGTTGAAGGGGACCACGGACACTGCAGTTGCTCTCCTAGGCATACGAAAACCCCATGCATCATGGGACTGGGTAGCTCTGCATGGACTGGGTGGGACAAATCCCAATGTCTGGTGTCAGAATACAGTCCCAAGGCCTCACTCCAGGCCCAGAGTCACTCCTAGAAGGGTGTCAGACAGGTTGGAGCCATGATGACTGGGGACCATGCAAGTCCCTTCACAAAGCCTGCACCACTCAGCAGGAAAACAGAGCTTGCAGAAGGAGCTGGGAACATGAGCACAAACCCAGCTGGTGTCTGAGGACCATTCAGCTCATCAAATGGCTGGACCTAAATATCTTATCAGCATGAGGACGAGCAGATCCCATCCATCCCAGCGGATGGGCATCACCAGCTCCAACCCAGGCACCCTGGAGAGGCAGGATCAGGGCTCTTTTTCAGCACACCCTGGACTGAGGGTGACCAAAGCGCATCCGAGAGCACCACCTCCTGGGCACGGCAAAGAGCACCGCTAAGGAAGCTGAAGGGAGGGAGTTTGTTGCTGGTTTTGGGCTGTCTTGGCTGCCCTGCACTCCGATGGTGGGTCTACATCCTGCCGGGTGCCTGACGGAGGAAAAGACACTGATTTCCCCACTAGGGATTCAAGCAAAAAAAGTCTGGAAAAAGATGGATGAACTCAGGGGCACCCAGGACCTTTAGGAAGCGCTGGTGTTCTTGAGCTGGTCCTATTTTCTGCCTATGTGAGAGTACAGGACTGGATATGAGTCAGACATAACCTGGACCCTCCACCAGCACCATGCAGCACTGGGAAAGTAATTTTGCTTCACTAAGCTTCTTCTCCAGCTGGGAATATATCTCTGGGCTGGGGTCAAATATGGGTTTAATCTTTTCCTGCCTTCCCTTCACCTCACTCCCACCAATGCCAACAACTCAGTGTTTGAGCTGGGTTGGGAAGAGGTGGGAAGAGAAGGAAAAGAGCTGGAGGAGAGGCAGAAAGGCAGCATCCCCACAACACTGCAAAAGACATGCCTGGCAGCTTCACCATGGACACGCCACTGGGCAGGGAAACCGACCATCACAGCCATCATCTCTTGGACATGGCACTGAGGGACGACACAGACATGGGCACAGCAAATCCTCCTGCAGCATTTGGCCATCATTCTCTTACACACCTCCCAGGCTAGAGGCTTCCTCCTCCCAGCTTTTCCAGTAGCCCCCAGCCACATGGTGGATTGTGATGCACAGCAAAGCTCCCTGTGTGCATCCTGGCACCAAGAATAAACCTGGGACTCTCACCAGGATCCTGGCCCCAGCTAAGCCAAGGGATATGAGAGATATCGTTGGTAATGTCTCTGATTCATTAGTTATGATCTGGAGAAGTGCAGCATGGATTTGGTACGGACGCAGGCTGAGATTGCTGGGCTGGGTCAGCCTGGAGAAGAGAAGATTCCTTAAGGGGAGGCCTTAGAGCAGCTCCAGTGCCTAAAGGGGCTCCAGGAAACCTGGAAAGGGGCTTTGGACAAGGGCCTGTAGGGACAGGACAAGGGCAATGGCTTTAACCTGCCAGCGAGGAGGTTGAGATGAGCTCTTAGGCAGAAGCTCTTCCCTGTGAGGGTGCTGAGGCACTGGCACAGGGTGCCCAGAGAAGCTGTGGCTGTCACATTGCTGGCAGTGCTGAAGGCCAGGTTGGACAGAGGGGCTTGGAGCAAGCTGCTCTAGTGGAAGGTGTCCCTGCCAGTGGCAGGGGGTTGGAGCCGGATGAGCTTTAAGGCCCTTTCCAACACAAACCAGTCTGAGATTCTATGATATTGAGGCCTATAGTGATTATTTATATATTATATATATTTATATAGTGATTATTTGCCTGGCTTATGCATATATCAATCTTCTGGCTTTAAATGTGCTTTGAAAATAAGCACTTTCATGTAATTATGTATAATATTATTTGCCTCCTTCACACCTGGTTGCTGAGAGTGGAAAGTTTGGGTGATGGCAAGACAAGGGCTGTGTCTGCAGCATCCTCTTCTCCTTGCAAAAGGCTGCAAAGCTCTGCCTCAATACCCACATGGTACCAGGCAAAGGACCCTGCAGTGAGGACTGTATCCTATTCTGGGTCAGAAATGTCCTTTGTTCACTGGAAGCCACAAAGCAGAGGAGAAAAGTTTTCAGCTGTGGTCTTTGGAGAGCAGCTGAGCCTGGTGCCACTTTCTTGCTTGGATAAAAGGGTCCTGGAGCCCTTGACTCTGCCTTGGGTTTGAGAAGGTTGAAACAGTGGCTGTGAGCTGCACTTCCTAAAGCCCAAGAAAAAGATGAAAGCAGGATTAGGGCAACGCAAATCCCAGACTTAGTGACAAGGCCCAAGCTTAGGGACTTGCTTTGCTCCTGAGCTTGCTTTCTTGTCCTTTAGGCTCCTACAGACTTAGTCCTGTTACTCGAAAGATGCTGCTGCATGTGAAAGTGGAGCAAAGGCCCCGAGAACAGCAATGCCTGGGAAAGAGTGAAACTGCTGACAAAGCCCAGCCTCTGATGTGCCAAAATCCATTTAATTTTGGCGTGGTCAGAGCAGCAAAGGGAAACAGACCCGTTCTTCCAGTGCCTATGTATAGACCCATGAGCTCATTGTTTCCTACAGTGGAGAGCATTCAAAGTATGGGAAACAGGAATTTCCAGCCTTCCTCAGTGCCAGCAGAGAGCAAACTGAAGTTGGGAGCTCCTCGGCTGCCCCAGATCTGGTCTCACTGGCCCAGATCCCTTGCTCAGCACTGGAGATCTCTGTGGATGCAAACAGCCCTGGCACCTCCAGTGGCATCAGGAAGGGGTTGCTGACCCCAGGGGTGGTTGCACAGCCTCAGCCCTGGCACAATCCACCAGGAGAGGTTTCAGCCTCCATTTCAGACCATCCCATGAAAACTGGGACAACAAGTGGAGTGATTTAGTCCCCGATTCTCACAGGGATATCGAACGTGCTGATGTGCTCCAGGGCTCCCTTCAGCAAGGGACAGGCTTCCTGCCTGCACAGGTCCCCCTGCGGCACAAGCTTCCCACCCCTGGTGCTCTCTGCAAGGGCAGATGCTGTTTGCAGCTGCCCCAGTGCATGGGGTGTCCCAGTGGGGATGCACCCACCTTATTCTCCCAGAAACCAGCCCTGTGTTGTAACCAACCGCTGTGCCCATGAGCAACTGATACCGCTGCCCACGCTGTGCCCTGCGCCCTGCCCAGCACCCAGCCACATGGAAACACCTCTCCTGCCCACGGAGGGACCCAGGAGCCATCTCATGAGGTGAAAGATGCATCTCCTCTTCTGCCTGTTATGCAGACCCTGCAGAGCCCTGGACATCTTTGTGAAGCTGGAGGAACTCAGGGCTGGGAGCACCTCTGCCCCTCCCTGCATGTCCAGGTTTCTCCTGGAGGCTTTCTATGATGGAGATGGGGCATTCAGGCTCCTTAATGGTGCAAATCCAGGCCCCGAGGGTGCACAGAGCCAGGGAAACCATGCAGGCAGAAGCCTTGGGGTCACTGTGCTTGTCCTGGGGACCTTCTCTGTATGTGACAAGCAGCACCGAGAGCCACTTGGCCAGACTGACATGGGCTGGCAGCCCTGAGGTCACTGGCCAGGCTGAGGGGTGGCTGGAAAGAGTCGAACTTAAGGCAGGAGTGATTCACCCTGTAAGGCTCTACAGGGAATGTGCTTCTCAGCTTCTTGCTTTGGGGTCGGGTGAGGGATAGGCAGTGCTCTAGAATGTAGGTAAAGCTACAGGGAACCTTCTCTGTGTGGGTTTCCAGCCCGCACACGACCAAACAGTGACTGAGGAGCCAAGGAGCCGCCCATAGCAGCTGAGATGGCCAAGCATGGGGCTCCTGCCTGCCCTGAGCCCCTAGCTCCTGCTGCTGCTTGGACCGCAACACCCAGAGATGCTGGAACCCCTCAGGATGGGGGCGAGGCAGTGGTGGTCCCATTCCTGCCTGAGCCATGAACCCCCCCAGCAGGGCTCTGGTGGATGTCTGACAGTGTAGAGAGTGCAGGGCTGTGGGGATGAGCAGGGGGGAGGAGGAAGGAAGGGGATGAGGGGATGGGCCAAGGTGTGGTATGGGAATTATAGTGAGTGGAGGCAAGAAGTGCTTGTCAGGAGTCCAGCCGCTGTGCAGGGTGCTGCAGCTCACGTGCTTTAGGGTCCCGGCATCCCCTTTAGTGCCTGTTTCACTTGGGTTTGCCTCCAGGGGCGAGCCCAGCTCCACGTTTCCATGAGGGAAAGCAGCCTCCTGTCCCTGCCCTCCGACGCCTGATGCCGGCTCCTCGCCCACTCCCTGGCCAACCAGGCCAGCATTGGGCCTTTAAAACCCGAACGGGTTCCTCCGCATTCACTCCCCGGGAGCTGTCCCTGTCCCTGCTCCAGACTTTGCGCAACGCAGCCGCATGGAGCGCGCAGCCAACACCTCTGCGCTGTGAGTCCTTGTCCCCAGCCCTGCGGGTGCCCTGCTGCTTGGGACAGCGCATGGAGGAGCCCCTGCCCTGGTGCCCTGCAGCGGTAAGGGGGCTTGGGGGCACATACGAGTAGGTGCATGGGGGTAGGGTCTCCTTCTGCAGTGCTATTGGGGGGCATCAAGTCCTTCTTCACTCCTAAACCAGAGCAGAAACCTGGATCTTCCTTCTCTTGCATGGTGGGAAGGTGGGGGGGGGGGGGGGGGGGCCCAAATGGTTCATTGTCTTTCCCTTGGCCATCCCCGTGCAGGGGGTGGTTCCTTTGCAAGAAAAGGGCAGCCAAGGAAGGGATGACAAACCCTCCGGAACTGGGTTTGAGGGTGTCCATGGGCATGGCCATGTGGAACTAGAGGGATGCAGGTTTGGTTTGGGCTTGAAAATGCTACAAGATCTGGAAAACCCTGAAGGTTTAATGGAGCTGCAGTGCCTGAACCGGTCTAAGAGCAGGGAGCTGAGTGGAGAAACCCCCTCCCCGCTCCTTCCTCTCCTCTCCTTTTCCCCTTTCTCCTCTCCCTTCTCCCCTCTGCCTCCTCTGAAGCCGCTTTCCTCCCTCGGACGTGCCCGGGGCTCCCACAGACCAGCATGCAGACCTGGGGCTGGCAGCGTCCCCCCGTGCCGCGGGGCAGGGTGGCTCCGGGTGAGCGCTGCCCTGCCCGCTCTGAGTAACAGGGACGCGGAGCCGTGCACAGGCAGGAGCGAGGGGACGGTGGTGGCCTTGGCCCCGAGCCTGGGACACCCCCCCCAGCCTGGGATGGGTGCTTGCTGCCTGCCCCTCCATCCCTATGGGGGCCTACACACTGCCCTGCCCTGCCCTTGCTACTTTCTGCATTCACTGAATGGGAGCATCTGCCTTCCTTTGGTAGGTTTATTTGTGGGATGAGAACTCTCACCCTCTACACGGAGTTACTCGTGGCACAAGCTGAACCTGGCTATCTGTACAGGGTGCAGGTAGACACAGCTCCTTCCAGGAGCGTACACCTTTTTCCATGTGATTTTGAAGCCATGGGTTATTGCCCCCAATGGCTCTGGAGCTGAGGTGCTCCCATAATCTCTCTCTTGCCCCAAGGTCACACTGAGAGGCTTAATTCTGAGAGTGCCCTGCCTTGCTGAGACCATGCCTGGTAGCCATTCACTGCAACTGTTAGGGGCCGGAGGGCAAAGGCATGAGAGCAGGGAGGAGAGACGAAGAGATGAATCATAGAATCATAAAAGATTTTGGGTTGGAAAGGAACTTAAGCTCACCCATATCCAGCCCCTGTTGCTGGCAGGGACACCTTCCACTAGAACAGCTTGCTCCAAAGCCCTGTCCAACCTGGCCTTGAACACTGCCAGGGATGGGGCAGCCACAGCTTCTCTGGGCACCCTGTGCCAGCGCCTCAGCACCCTCACAGGGAAGAGCTTCTGCCTTATATGTAACCTAAATCTCTCATGTTTCAGTTTGAACCTGTTCCCCCTTGTCCTATCACTACAGTCTCTGATGAAAAGTCCCTCTCCAGCATCCTTGTAGCCTCCTTCAGATACTGATAATGATGGTCATTTCAACACAGACCCATACTGACCCATTGCACCTCTTCCTCTCAGCTGGGGAGTGCCTGTGGCAGGTGCAGGGATGTCTGAGACCTCGTCCAGCAAGGAGGGTGCCCCGGCTGAGTGCCCCGTGTGCTATGAGAAGTTCCAGGCGCTGGAGGCCGCGCACCGCAGGCTGAGCTGTGGGCACACCTTCTGCCATGACTGCCTGGTGAAGTGCCTGCTCTGCGCCAAGCTCGACGGCCAGCTCCAGAGCAGCATCATCTGCCCCGTCTGCCGCTACGTCACCTTCCTCAGCAAGAAGAAGGCTCTGTGGCCACCCAAAGCAGGCACCAACCCCTGGACACTGGAGATGCCTCTGTCGCCTTCCTCCTTGTCCCATCTGACCAAAACGGAGGCCAGCAACACCTTGGTGGTGCCCAGTCATTTTGTGAAGCCAGTGCAGAGCTTTGACCGGTGTGGCAGCCCAGGGAACAGCGCCCTGGGTGCACAGGGGGTCCCGGGAGAGCTGGCACGGGAAGCCCACATCTTTGTCATCAGTGACCATGGGATGCCGCTGGTGGATGCAGACTGTGGCTCCCTTGGGAGGAGGAGCAGGGTGGAAACATGGAGCTCGGTGTCATCCAGCTCAGCCCTGGGGGTGAAATGCTGCCAGTCACCCATCGCCCTCGCCGTCCTCCTCATCCTCACCGTGGCCATGCTGGCCGCTGTGCTTCCCTGGCTACTGCTGGTGAAGAGGGACTCGTAGCGGGGATGGGATCAACCTGGAGACTAGAAGGGTGTCACTGATGCTGCAACAGAGCTAGGGCTGGAACCTGTCTTGAAAAACCCCTGGAGAAAGCCCAGAAGCAGCTTCAGGTGAAGCTCTCTCCTCTGGCCAGGAACTGAATGGACTTGCAGACCTTTCTGCAGATCTTTGGGCACTCGTATGTGACTGCTGGTGTTTTATGTCTCTTTTGGTTAAAATATGGCAGGTCAAACCCTGCTAGTGGGGTCCTTCAGTGTCAGAGAAGGTGGTGGCTCCTCCTGCACCCTGTGACAACATCTGCAGGGAGTGAGGGGGCTGTGCTGGTCCCTCCCCTCCATCCCAGCTGCTGGGGGCTGTGACCATGGCATCCAGGCACCCAGAGCCCAAGGACAGCCTCTGAGCAGCAGAAGATCAGGGCTGCCGGGCTGTGGGGCTCTTGGAGGTGCCCAGAGTCTGCTGGCTGTGGGATCATGGGGTACATGATACAGACACCCTGAAGTGGAAACTCATGGATGTGAAGCTCTATCGGAGCCTTTAGGTGCTGGGCAACAAGGAGAGTGAAATCAGAGGATGGAGAGAGTGATCCTGACCCCCTGTGCTCACCTTTCCCTCTGCCAGCCACATGCTCACCTCCATGGTGATGGGAAGGGATGCCAGCTCATCCCACAGGCAGTCCCATCCTTGCTCTCTCTCATCTCCTTCCCAGAGCTCCCCAGGATCCCAGACACCCTCCCAGTGTCATAGGCATTCCTCCTGCCTTGGGGATCCAGGGACAGGAGGCAAGGTGTAGGGCAGGGGGCTAAACCAAAGGTCTGGGCCATATAAGGGGCAGATTTGGGATCCCATCCTGCTCTCCTCCCTGTGCCTTGGCAGAGGGATGTTTCCTTGTCTCCATATCCAGCTCCTGAGGGTTAATACTGGATGGCTCATTTTCACCTGTGCTGAGCAGCTCAGGCACTGTCCTCTCTGGGACTGGTTCCCCTCGGGAGGCTCAGCCTCTCACCCCAGGGGCCCTGGTTTGGGAGGGGAGTGGACACCTGAGATGCTCAGTTGAGTTTGGGATGCTCTGTGCTTGCTTTCAGGGGAGGGAGCATTCTCTCAGTGGGAGCTGCTGGTCCCTCACATGCTGGAACCGCTCAGTGGTGCTAGGCCCCCTTCTTCCCCATCTCAACACAGTATTTGCACCCTCATCTCCACCTTTGTCCTCCTGACCCAGTCGCTGGCTCTGGTGTTGCTGCTCTTGGCCCTGTCATTCAGGAATGTGCCCTGAGGTCTACAGTGTTCTCATGGGCACCCCAAACTGACCAGGAGCAGGATGTCCCTCACCATCACCTATGGGTGGCACACTGTTTCCATGCTCCCAGAGAGAGGTTCCTGCTGCGTGGCTGAGCATCAGGTAGGACAAACACTGCCATCAGTGCCACCGAGACAGCCTGGGGTCAGCCAGAGCATTGCAGGAGGACAAGTGGAACCTCTTGGGGCTGGGAAGGGTGATCAGGTTGGTGGAGGGTGATGGAATCCCACCCCTTCCTCTGGGTGACAGCCAGGGCATGGTGCCTGTGCTGCCACTGCCTGCCTTTGGTGCACTCCACAACCCCTGCCTCAGTTTCCCCACCCACACCCGGGATGCAGTGGCACTAACCCCTGCACTGGGACAAGTGCTTGACACACCACACTGGAATGGGAATCCTGTTTCTTAAGAACTGATTACCTGATAATGACACCTCCATACCTTGTATTTAATAATAAACCTTATTATTGCTGTGTCTGGGGAATTAATGCAGGGTTCCAGGGAGCCAGGGCTGCTGGAGGTGGGAGTGGGCCTCCTGGGGTAGGGCTGGAGGAGCCCACTTTTGGCTGCTGTTGCTGGAGCCCTGGAGATACCTGGGCAAAGAGCTTGTGGTGGGGAAGAGCTTCGTTGGCAGCACTGGGCTGAGAGGGGAAGTTTTGTGCTGTGCTGGGGGCAAGCGCAGTGCCAGGGGATAGGGGATCGGGACTGGGGGGTGATGTCAGGAGGGGCTGCAGATGCCATGGACAGGAGGCGCGGGGGGGTGGTGGTCCAGGACATCGTCCCCTCTGCAGACGAAGAGGGCACTTGCCACAGGGTGGCACTGTGCGGCCAGGGATGCTGGGGCTGACGTGGGCCAGTGCCCGTTCACACCGACACCTGCTGCATCACCCGGGTCCGTTTGCTTCTCAGGACCAGCTCATCACCCACCATCCCCATGTCCTCAGCTCATCACCCACCATCCCCACGTCCTCAGCTCATCACCCATCATCCCACGTCCTCTCCAAATCCTCCTCACCCCTAAGCAGCAGGACAGGACCCATGTTTGGTGTTCCCAGAATTGTGGGTGTCTGATTTTTAGGTCCAAGTCTGACTGCATCTGGGATAGATGCTCCCAGACTCTTTCTGTGCAGAAGGAAAAGCTGCCATCATCCTCTTTTCTTGTTATTAGAACTGATGGCTGGAGCCAGACCTCTCTGAGCCCCTTTTTGCTGATGGTCCCTGATTGTCATGTTTGGATCTCCAGCCATCCAGAGCCCCTAGATGCTGTTTAGTTTATCCTCCCACAGGGCATGTTCCCATTAGAGGATATTGGGGCCATTTTCAGCTCAGTGCTTTGGTTTATCATGGTGACCTTATGTCTCAGGTGTAGCTCATTCCTGCAGCTCTCTTGAGCTGTGCATACACCAGGGTAATGTTTCCAGTTGGTGTGGGACATCCACATGGTCAGGAGAGGGTCGCAGGTAATGCTATCCAGTGCAGCAAAGGAACAGAGCTGGGAGGCATTCCTGATGCAGCATTTAATAGGTTCTCCTGCACAACATCCAGCCATTAACCCTGAGTGGTCTTTCACCACTGCCTCCACCCATCACCGTGGCATCATCTGACTGCAGGTGGTGTCCTGCTGGCAATCAGCATATCCTGCTAATGGCTCTGCAGCACCCCTGGTGCCTGCTCGTGTGGCATCAAGTGTCCTCTGTCATTTCCTTCCCTCCCCCTGCCTCAAGGAACTGGAATGCCTGCAGGCCCCACTATCCTCTAGCTATTGACTTCAGAGCAGCTTCCGATATCTGAAGGGGACTACAAGGATGCTGGAGAGGGACCTTCATCAGGAACTGTAGTGACAGGATAAGGGATGATGGGTTCAAATGGAAAGAGGGGATGTTTAAATTAGGTGTAAGTCAGAAGCTCTTCCCTGTGATGGTGGTGAGTCAGGATTCGATGATTCTCTTGCCTGCTGGTACCCCACCACTGCTGCACTCCTTCTTCCTGTGCAAGCTGATCTCCAATGGACTGTTACCCCTCCATCAACCTCCAGCATGGGCAGCACTGCCAGCACATCCCAGCAGATTCCCTGGCTGGAGAGCACACACTGCCCTTCCCACACTAACAGCTCAGGATCTTTGCATGATGGCTGCAGGCTGTGAACCCCGAGTAATGGCTTCATAATGCATCATTAGCAAGAGAGGGTGGCATTCTTATGGCATGGAGATGGGAGAAGTGGGAATTGCACGGGGCCCAGGAGTGCTTACTGGCCAGACACGTCAGCAGGTTCCATTAGGAATCAGCCTCTGAAAGCCCCAGCTCCATCAGCTGAGATCTCACCATGAATAATTGAGAAGGAGCCTCCTCCAAGCTCCCTCCCCACCTCTGTGCCCAGCCAGGGCTCCTGGAGAGCCATGGTCCATGAGAGGCAGCCTGGTTAGTTCAGTGTGACCAGCGCGGGACATGCACAAGAGATGGCACTGACCTGGCTGGCTGTCCATTAAGCCTGTGTCTCTCCAGCCAAGATCTTTTGAGCTTCATCTCCACTGCAGGGCAGCCACCTCTTTACACTGTCCACCTGTGCCAGCATATGGGGCATGGCATGGCCAGGACTCTTCTTGGCCTTTGCACCAGAGTGAGGTGTTCCTGAGCCTACAACGGGAGGTGTGGCAGTGCATGAGGGGCTCAAGTGTCCTGCTGTGAGGTCAGTGCTCATGGCACGGGTACATCACCGGGACAGGTACGCAGCCGAGGGATCATGGGGACAGGAGCCAACCTCTTGGCGAGGGTCTGGTTTAGAGCAGAGCTGTGCCATGGAGCAGTGTGTGCCTGGTGCTGTGCTGCTCTGCACTGCCTGGCAGCAGCACCCCGGGACACATCCTGCTGAGCTGGCTTGGGAGGTTTTACACTTCCCTCTGTCATTTCTACAGATCCTTTTGTCAAAACCTCACTAACCTACCACAAAAACAGCCCAACCCTGGAACATCATCAAAAGTCTGCTCTTTCCTATCAGCAACTGGCAAAGACATGGAGATATATGTTCTAGGAAGAGCTTCTTTTCCACAGGTTTCATTTTAAATGATGTCCCATTTTGCAATAACAAATTATGCTGGGAAAAGCACTTCCCTTGTCTCAAGTGTAACTTTTCTGCTGTCTATGGCCAGCACTCCCCATGGTCGCATGCAGCCAACTCGTGGCTGGTGCTCCCATTGCTGGCTGCAGCAGGGCTCAGTGATGCTGAGGTAGGACGTGCCCAGGGGTGCTGCAGGGCTGGTACTGGGCACCCAATTCACTGTGCATAGACAGATCCTGGCACGCACGCGCAGGAGCCATCGCATGTCCTTCCCACAGCAGAGCTGAAGACAAGCAGGGCTTGTTGCCTACCACCATCAGGGCTACCTAAGTGAGGGAAAGACAGGTTTAGTAAGAAACTGTACTGAGAAGCATCTGTGCATGATAGGAAAGCTTAAGTTTACTTTACTGTAAGGTGTGGAGCCTACTAGAAAACTCACCCTGCCCCATCATACGCCTCAAGTGTCGGAGCTGCCAGACACTCATGCAATCCAGGATTGTCAGTGGCTGCTCTGGGATCAGGGATCTTCAGGGAGCCATGTGGGAACACATCCCTAGGAGGGTGATGACTGCATCTGATGGAGAGAGCTCTGGTCCCTGGCCAGCCCTGGCTCCTCTCCTCATGGAACTGCTTGGGCCTAAGGTTTTCATTCATTGGAACAGGCACTGAAAGCAACCATGGAGCACTGCTATGCACCATGGAGCACCTGGGTCAGAGCAGCCATGGAGCACTGCTGAGCATCAGTGAGGACCTGGGCCAGAGCAGCCATGGAGCACTGCTGAGCATCAGTGAGGACCTGGGTCAGAGCAGCCATGGAGCACTGCTGAGCATCAGTGAGCACCTGGGTCAGAGCAGCCATGGAGCACTGCTGAGCATCAGTGAGCACCTGGGTCAGAGCAGCCATGGAGCACTGCTG
>JASSUY010016913.1:0-32641 GCA_032466535.1 Forpus xanthops
GGGATGGGGCAGCCACAGCTTCTCTGGGCACCCTGTGCCAGCACTCAGCACCCTCACAGGGAACAGCTTCTGCCTAATGTCTAATATACATATATACATTTATACATAGATATATGCATTCTACAACACCTCTGTAGTGCAGATGTAGTCCTGTGAGTAAATCATTCAAAGCTTTGCAGGCAATGGAAAAAGATGAGCTCTATAAGGCACTTATCTTAAAGCAGACTGCCATAATAAGTCAGATGAGTCACACGCTGTGACAGGAGATGTGCAGATGCTGGTTACCAAGGCTGCCTCATGTAGAGCACACTTCCAGTCTTCCTCATCTTCAGCAGCTGAGGATGTGCAGGAGCTCTGTCCGCAGTGAGCCCCAGTGCTGCTGCTGAATTCAAGCTGGCTGCTGACAAAGGCTGTGTCCTACAGGTCCACACGTGTGAGGGTCTTGACAGTGCTGTTGGGGTTTCCCCAAACCTGATGCAAGGTGTGAGTATGATGAGAGCATCCCTGACCTCCAACCAGTGCTCCACACAGAAGTGGCACCAACAGTGAACCTTCTTCCCAAAGGCACTCTTCAGCCTTACCTTCTAGCCAAAGTATCCTGCAAATTCCAGATGCAGGTTTAATAAAGGAAGAAGGCAGAGTGGATATAATCTGAGCTCCAGACCTGGGCACTGTGTCAGGGCCAGGCCGCTCCGGAGCAGCCGTGCAGCCATGGTTTCACTCGCTGAGCATCCCCCAACGAAACTTAGTGAAGTTGAGGTTCATTTTCAGAGGCCACTAGATGGCAATCTGTGTATACGCACGTTTCTAAGGCGCCCTAACGTGTGGCAGACCGTGGGGTCTGCTTCTGGGACATGCCAATGCCAGTGTGTGGGGCTGGACCGAGACCCTCCTGGTTCAGGTTTAACGGGATGAGGGTCATGTTGAGCTGAATCAGTGTCCTGGTCCCAGCCTTGCCTCAGGGCCACACGAGCACTGCAGGAGGGGCAGGGGCAGAGCATCCTCCGCAGCAGCGCCGGATGACAGCCGGGCCCAGCAAACGGGTTCGGAGTCGTGGTGCGGCTTTAAGAACGCTCGTAGGTATTTGGGAGCGGAAGGGAAGAGCCCTCACTTTGACCTGTGCGTTATGCAAAGCTCCTCTGACGCGTGGCTGACGCGCGGAAGGACTCTGTTCCGTGCCCGGGCCGGGGGGGTTCCCGGTTTCCCTGCTCCTTTCCCACGGAGCAGAGCCCGGGGAGGTCTCCAGGTGGCACCGGGTCCCACACGAACCGTCCATCGCTTGGGTCTGCTCCCGCAGCTTGCAGCGAGCTCGCCCTCACCCCCGAGGGCATTCCCGAGCCTGCCCGGGCCCTTCCCTCCTCCCGACGGGAGCCGAGCCCCGTGTCGGGATCCGAACGCAAAGGGGAGGAGGAAGATAACGAGGGCTTGGGCAGCAGCCACTGACTCGGCAGGGAAAAGTCGCTGCCTGTTGCAGGGACCGCCGCAGCCGCTCACTTCGCCGCTCTCACCCAATTATGCTGAGTAATACAAAAGTTCCATATGTTGTGAGCAAATTCCTCCCCGGCCTATGGAAAACAGCGATGCAGCGGGGGCAGGAGAGCGCCTGTGCCTGGCGCTGCCCTACGAGCTATTTTTAACTGCATTTCTCAGCCTTCTGTGTAAAGGAATAGCACCTCTTCATCACCTCTGGCCACAATTAATGTGCTGTAAGCCAGGTCCAAGAGACACACAAAACCAGACCGAAGCAGAGCGTCAGCTTCCAAGCAGAGCAGTTTTGGAGATCAGTGCTTTCTATACATGAAACTCTTTTCATCGGTTTTAATTAAAGCCCTCCACTTGCTTGAACGCGGAATGTGCTTTCTGCAGCCACGCACTGTGTCCATCTCCATCAGGACGGGGTGCTGGAGCCACAGGAGCTGCCACCAGAGCAGCTTGTCCACAAGGATTCGGAATAGCAGGCGTGTCCAGGAGCGTTGACCTGCTGTGCTGCTCTGGTTCATGTGAAATGACACTGTCATTTCTGCTGCAGAAAGGGGTAAGCAGAGCACGAACACCTGAAAACATGTTGAACAGCGCTTCACAGCCGTTCTGCCGCCTGAAGGGGCTCAGCATTCCAGCTCCCTGCTCCCGGTGACCAGGCAGCAGAAGAAACGCATTCCAGATGAAACATGCTTTGAAGCAATAAAGCAGTTTCTGACCACGAATAACCCCGACGAGGCTCTGCCTGCTGCAGCAGATCCCACCACAACCACCCGTGCTCTCTGGCCTGGGAGCTGAGCTCCCGGTGAAGGGGTTACAGCCCCAGAGCTCGGGCAGCAGGATGAGCTTTACCAAGCCCCCTCAGCCCCAGCTGTACGCAGCCCGCACCAGCGCAAGAGGCACTCTTGCATCTCCTCCTCCCTTTGCTGATGGCCTTAGGTCACTGTGGCCACAGCAACAACAGCATTTACGAACAAAAACAGTCGTTCAAAAGGTCACATGCAATCAGCAGGGAAACGGGGAGGAGGAGGCAGGATGGCAATGGGAAACCCACTAAACCCAGCTCCCAGCCGTGGGCCAGGGCAGGGGGCATCCAGCAGAGCCCCTCATTCACCTGCAGGCTGGGCAGGGGTGGTTAAAAGGGGCAGAGCTGCAGGTGTGCCCCATCCATGCAGGCAGAGAGCCAGAGAGGTTCTATCAGTTGGAAGGGAGCAGCAATGGCCATCTGCACCTCATCTGTGCCCATCCACACAGGTGTGCCCCATCCTGCACCCCGGTCTATATATGCAGCAGTGCAGGACCCTCTCTTCTTACAGTGTCCTTCTGCTTGCGGAGGTGGTGCTGGGTGTAGGTAAGGGCTTCTCTGGGTCGGAGGGAGTGGGGTGTGAGGGGGCTTCTCATGTGCTGTGCAATAGCGATTGCTGCTCAGGCAATGGTTATGGGCTGCTAACCCGGCCTCTCTGGGTGCTTTTCCTGTGTGTGTGCCTGGGTTGCTGTAGGTGCAGCCCTGGCTCTTAAGTTTGTTCTTGCTGGTCATTTGTGGGATATGAATACTTTGCATTGGTGTTGTGGGTGCCCTGGAGCAGGGGCATCACTTCCCTTTGGGGTATGGGTCCTGCTCAGGGCTCTGCCGTGCATGAAGAGGAGGAACAAACTCATTGCAGTCTATGCTATACAGTAAAATACTTTGTTGTTATGGAAACTAAAACTAAAGCAAGGCGAAAGAGATGTGCACCAAATGACCACGTTTTGTTTCAGAGCTGAGGTTTTTTAAAGCCCTTTCTTTGTGGAGAGCTGAAGTTCATCTCTCAGTTTCCCTTCTCTGTTGCTTACAGCCCAGAAGGAGCTGGGCGCTGCAGAAGCTGCTGAGCAACAGCTCTGGTGTGGCTTTATCTGCAGCAGCTCGGACATGGTGCGGCTGGAATCTAAAGGATAGAAACTGAGCCTGTTGGGGGTCCTGCTCACAGTGTGAGTGTATTGGAGCTGTAAATCTCCATTTGAGGGAAAAATCGGAGTTTCCTCTTTGGGATAACTTAAAAATCATTCTGTACAAAATGCTGGGTTTGGATGGGTGGGAGGAATGTGCTTCTGGGCTGGCTGTTGGGAGGGCAGCTGGCAGCAATTGTCAGGCTCATCCTAACGGCCACATCTGTGTTATAGGTAATCCTCATCCTGTTGTGCTCTTCCGCATGAGCTGCGTTTGCCCTGAGCTGGGTGCCTGCCCCTTGAGCCCAGGTCAGGAGCCTTTCCATTGGTGCTGCCTTGTGAAAGAGCCTGCTGGAAAGCAAACCCATTGTGTTCTCTCAACAGTAATGGCACTCTCCTGCTTTGGTGGCTCCATAAAGACAGCTGGCTTGCATTGCAAAATCCTATGGCTCAGCTCTGTCAGAAAGAGAGCCCAGTGTTGAGCTGCTGTTGGGACTACAGAGCAGTGAACTCCAGTCATGCTTGGAACAACTGGGGAAGTGACTTCTGTTATGTCACAACCCAAGCTGCAGCTGCAAACCCTTCGTTAACCATCATTAAGCTTCCCTGGAGCTGCTCATGGAGTTCCTGGCTGGGCCAGGAGAGGTGGCTCCTCCTGGAGCATCGCTCACTGGGAAAGGGGATGCAGGGAGGGGGGTGCAGTGTTTGTCAGAGCAGCAAACTGCTGAGGAACAGGAATTCCATCCATATCCCTGCAGCCTGAGGTGATCCCAATGGGACCCCTGGGGTTGGTGCTGATGGCTGAGAGTGGCAGCTCCCTGCTGCAGGATATGGCTCAGCCCCTTCCTGTGCTCACACGTGCGCTGAGGTTAAGCCCTCAAGGTCTCACTGTGCTTGGAGAGGCATATTGGTGTGCTTTGCCTGCCTTACCTATAGGTCCATGATGACCGGGGGCAGCACATGTGGGCTCCCAGGGAGAGTGTCCTGATGTCCATGGGCTTCACACCTGCCCTTTTTGGGGATTTGGAGGGTGCTGGTGTTTTTGACCTGTTAATGCTGGGATCACACATCTCCATGGCTCCATTGCAGCTGCAGTGAGAGGCAGCTTCCCGATGTGGGGAGTCCCCCTCCAGAGGCAGACTGTGAGCTGCTGATGTGGAAGTGGGGGCAATCTGTGCCCTTGCGGCTGATAGCAAAGTGTGCATGGGAGAAGGGGGTCGGGCTCCCCCGTGGGAGCACAGCTCAAGAGGGAGGTTTGCAGGGGTGCAGTGCCCATAGTAGGGGATGGCCAGTGCAGGGGACCCACGGCGCGGCTCAGGATAGGAGCGTGCACCCCATGGGGTGGCGGTGGTCTCTCTGCTCAGCTGCCAAAAGGCATCAGGAGCAGGGACCACAGAAAGGAGGTTTCCCTCTGTGCGGAGGCAGAGCTGTGAGTGTGAGCTCAGTGTGTGTGTGTGGAAAGTGATGTGTAATTAACTAATGATAGTGTCAATAGGAGTATGTGTTAGCTTAACATGTGCCATGGAATGAAGGCACTTCCAAAGAGCAGGGAGGGGTGAGGCCACGCACACTGCTTTACCTCTTGTATCCTGCCTTCCAGCAGGAGCAACTGCCAAAGCCACGCTGCTTCTCTTTATATGCATGGATGTATAAATAGGGCCCATGTGTGTTTACTACGTGCTGTGATTTCTTAGGTGCTATAAATTTTGTGCCTCTTCCAAATATTTGAGCACTACTCTGACCTTCTAACCAAAACACCCAAAGTAAACTGTACGGATTCTATATGTACAGTGGTTGTCATTGAAAGCTAACATTTACCCATAGTCACTGCTGTTTACATTGCAACAGCATGAGAAATTGCAAGTATGGAGCAGAGAGGCTGCTCCTGATTCCCAGCAGTGCTCTGAATCCTGGGAAGCGATGGCCGGGGAGCAGGGCTGTACTTGAAGCAGTTGGGCTTTTGCTGCCCTCCGAGTGTTCTCTTGTATGTGTCATCCCACTGAGGAGCACCCCTGGATTGGGGCTCTGGGTCGTTGTTGTTAATGAGTGTTTGAGCCATTGCTGATGCTGTGTCTCTTTGATGGCTCCTGGTTGTTTAGTTGCTTCCCTCAGTACTGTGGATGTGGCTTCCTGGGGTGCTGGATGGTAAAACCTGTGATTTCTGCACAAGGTTCTGAAGTCTCCCATTGATGTCTCCACAGCCATAGCATTGCTCTGTTGTCCTCCTCCCTGTTTCTGTGACTGTGTTGGATGGAAGTGCCTCGCAGAGCTGATGGCTGCACAGGGGCAGCTCTGCTCCAGGGGTGCTGTGCATCGGGAGGTGGGCTCAGCCCTGTGTCAAGGGAGCAGAGGCACTGCATTGTACCCACAGTGTTTCCTAATGACCCACGGTCTTCCCTCCTGCATGGAAGCAGCAGAGGCTCCGGCAAGCCTGTGCAGAGCTGTGGATGCAGCATCCAGCCCAGGCCACTGGAGCTGGGGCTCAGGGCTGTGGGAGGGGGAAAAGGAGCCCCCGGACTTCTGGGGCTGCTGTTAAATTGGGAGCTCAAGCCCATTGGAAACTGAGTGTCCTGAGAGAATCCGGCCTGATGGCGCTAAAGTCCCTCGTGGTCCCAGCGCCGGTCACTGGGGGCATCCTATGGAATTCCCTGCGTAAGAACCAGGGAGCTTCCCTGTCTCATCCTGCAAAGACTGGAGCTTGAGTTACCCTGCATGTTGCACATTGTCACTTGCTTGTCAAAGCAGGCATTTTCAGCTTCATTTTCACAGGAGGGGTCTGTTCAGAAGGCTCTGGCCATCTTTACTGGGTGACAGATAAAATGCATGGCATGCCTTGTAAAACAGCAGATCCTCAGGGTTCTCCAACCTTGTGTTTCAGCCATGAGGCTGTTGTTCTCTAATAGCTTTGCTCAGTCAAAGACCTCTGGTAACGAACAGCAGCCTTAGCTTTTGGAGTTGTTGAGAGTTAATTTTAGGAGGAAGCAACATCAGATATCAGCGCTTGGTGCACCAAGGGGAGGTCAATGATGCAATGGCCTCTGCTTTACAGTGCTGTGTAGCTCCATAACCATCCAAGGAAATGGCAGCATGCCACAGCTCTAAGCCAGTGTGACGCTTCGTGCTGCATTGCAATGCTTGCACTTTCTGCTGAACCTGGAGGCTGCTTGAACTGTTGCCCTATTTACTCCATCAGTCTTCTCTACTAAGAGTGTTTGCTCTCTAGAGCAAGCCTTGGTGTCTCCAGATGGTGACCCCTCTGTCCTCAGGTGCCCCCGCTGGGCAGTAATACATGTATTGAAATATAGGAAACCAGATGGAGCTGAAATGAACATCCAGTAAAATATGGTGTTACCTTTAGGGCTGTGCTGGAAGCCAACAGCCTGATGGATGAAGTGTCACTGTTTAGCAAACAAATGGGCTGTTGGGGCTGCCAGGGAAGGCTCTTTATGTGGTACTGAGGAGTTGGTACTTGAATGCAAAGCTGAAGCCATTGAAACAAGGGGTGGAGTAGGCTCAAAGGTTGCATATCCGCATGTGTCCACTGGCTGCTGTTCTGGTATCCTGGTACTGCTGCTGATGTGGATAGGGCTGGGAAAGTGGAGCAGTGGCATTTGTTAGCAGCCGTGTTTGCTATGTTAATACATTCTGTGGTGTGGGGCCTGGTTCTCAAGTTCAGTGTGTTCATCTGAATAGACTTGCATCTCTTCAGTAAGCTTCAGTGATCCTACAGATGTGCTCAGCTGTTCGGACAGGCAAAGCGCTATTGGGAGTGTATAGAAGAGCACGGTGCAATTACCAGCATGTATGAGAGGAGCTATTATGCTTTCAGTTACCAAAGTAATCATGGCATTTCCTTGGTGTGTGGCAGTGTCTGGGAAATCCTTATCACCTTTTTCCACTGGAAAGTACTAATTTGTTAAAGACCATTCATAGAAAGGTTTCCTCTAAGGCTTCTCATTTGAGCTCTTGGAAAAGGACCTTTGTCAAACTGACACATTCAGTTGGGTGCAGTGTTTCATTTGAAACCAGGAGCTTATACTGGGTAAAAGTTAAAAGGAAAAGGTTGAAACTGAAGAGGAACCTTTAAAGTGTTGGGAATGAGATGCTTTAGTGACTTAACTGTCAGAGGAAAGTGCTGCACGGGGAGGCTGTGCAGGAGCCCTGGGCTTCTGTTCATATCTGATGAATCTCTGCTCTCCTTGTGGGGTGTGCAAACTGTTTGATACAGCTTTTTTCCCCCTAAAATGAACAAAATTATATCTGATTGAGAACACTTAATAGGCATTAAATTAGATGTTAGATGTGTTAAGGAGACAGGACATCTATGTAGACAGCTGTGGGAGGAAGAGATTAGCTTTTCTGCCAAGTGGGAATAGATTCAAGTTAGTCCAGTATTATCTACAGACTCTACTTAAATCAGTGATTGGAAGGCTATGGGCATTCTGAACTATACCTTGTTTTCCTTGGCCATTTTTTTGGCTAAAGCTCTCTGAGCTTTTGGAGAATACCTTGGGTTTTCCTGAAGCTGATGGCAATGTGCATGTGCTCACTGTGCTTTGCTGGTATCCCTGAGCATGGATTTCTGTACCCGGCAGACCCGAAAGTACCAGGAATCGGTAAATCAATGTAAGATTTTGGGAACTTGTCACTTCATTGTTCTCTGAACTTCCCCTTCACCACTCTACTCTCAGCTCTTTACTCCTTGTATCACTGAGTGTGTTTAAATAAGATCCATGTGTTAAGTGAAAAGAGCTTGTGGACTGTAAAGAAAGTGCTCACTCAGTGCTACAGCACAGCTTACCCGGATTAGAGATGATACAGCTGTTTCTCTGCAGTCAAGAATACAGATGTTCTGCTCCCCCCCCAGCTTAAAGATAATGAGAAAGGGATGGATTGTTTGTAAGCAAACTGGGGACCTTGGTTTCTCTCTTTCATACTATTGAGGATGAAATATCCATGCACCAGGATGAAGTTTATCTGTAAAGAGCTGCCAGCATGCAAGTGGAGCTGCTCTGTTAGAAGTAATTGAAACCATGGTCTAGATGTTCAGCTTTCCCTGACTGCTGGCCCAGAAGGGCCTGTGGTGTTGAGGCTGCAGTTAAAGTACTGATTCTGAATGGAGCATCATGGGCCTGGGGTGTCTTGCCAGACTTTGCCTTTCAGGGACCTCAGCATCTTTTTCCAGCTGGGGGGGAAAGAAGGGGGTTTGATCTGAACTGAGCTGTTCTGCATTGCTGCAAGCACCTGAGAGCTTCATAGTCCCAGGAGAGGATTCTCTGGTGGGGATTTAGGAGCTTCTGGACAGCTTGGGGACAGGGGAGCATCCGAGCTACCCAGGACTCTGAGCCTTGGGTTACTAAGGTGAACAGTACCGTGATGAGTAATGATGCTATAACTGTGACTTGCCTCTCAAGGTGTGGCTTGACTTCACACCTAAGCCAACCAAGAAGCAGATTTCCATCCAGAAGCCCCCTTCTGTCTCCAGCCCACCCCTCCGGACAGCGCCTCGCTGCCTGCTGCCGGGAGCTGCCCTTCCCCTGCAGGCCCTTTTGTGTTAATCTTCAGAAGACTTTAACATGGGAAGGGGATGCCAGTGGTTTTGTGTTCATGGACTTGCACTTCAATAAGAAAGACTGAGGAATATTGGAAACCTGAGATGTGTATTGATAGCATATTAAACCTGCGCTAAATAGACGCTGCCCTCCACTTGGTAAACAAGTGGAGGTGTAAAAACCTTAATAGCAGCAGTAAATTGGGCTTCTGTGTGAATTGTTTTGTTGATAAGATTAAAAAAGGAATGGCTTGGTGATGAGATGTCAAATATAAAGGTAATATTCTCTTAAAATGCTAGAGGAAGCTTTAAAGAAATCCTATTGTGCACCTTCTATTCCAGACCTGTCAGCAAAATGCATGGCTCTTCCTCTCCCCATCTCACCCCTTTCCCAAAGTGGGGAACACCTTCCGCTGCATGTCAGGAAGTCATGGCTTAAACGGGAATACGGGGCCAATAGGTTTGTTTCTGATGGTGGTGACCTTCTGATGAGTTACTCTGAAAATGCAGAGCACAGGTTTGTAACCTGGCCTTGGAGAAGTAGCAGCAGATAGCCTGGGCTGTGCAGGGCTCGAGGTGTTCTTCCACAGTGATACAGACTTTGTGCCCTAGATGAGGTTTTCTTCCAGGGAGCAGAGCACAGGGTGACTGAAAGCCATGCAGAGCCTTGGAGAGAACGGGAGTCACCCAGCACCAGCTGAGCAACAGCATAAATTCCACTCAGCAGAAGCAACAGATCTGGGAGGGAAAGTCACTGCAGCCAAGCTGTAGAAATAGATCACCAGCAGTCTGAAGTCTGCACCAGCCAGTAAGGAAAGCTTTGGTCCCAGTCCATCAGCACATTAAAAATATGAGATGGCAGCGTCTACTGAAACAAACACAAACCAGTTGTTGGCATTGGCAGGAGCCGTGTCCTTCAGGAACAGGGATTTCTCCAGCTACGAGTGCGTGGCTTCCAAATTGAACACAGGACAGCAGAGATGCGGTAGCTGCAGACCCTTCTGGAAGAATAGACTGTAAAGAGAAGATGAGAATGCCCCATCCCTCAGCCAGCCCTGGTGCACTGGGAGGGGAGCGATGCTGCTGCTGCCTGCCAGACCCTGCTGGGCTCTGAGCTCCAGGCTGCTGCCAGGCTCGGAGGGGAGAACGTGACAGTGGAACGGACTCAGCCCTTTCCCCCTGAGGTCTGAGCCACGGCTTTACCTCCTGCTTTACTCGTCTGGCTCCTTGTGCTGCCCCAGTGACTGAGCTCTGCTGGCGCTGGCTCAGAGCGGGCTGTAAAACTGCAGCTTGAGAACCCGCTTCAAACCAGCGGAGGGTCCCCATGGCCCAACATGGAGCAACCAGATGGATGCTGCTCTGCAGAAGCTGCTGCCACTGTAAGCTGATGTCATGCTGTCTGCTGGGAGAGGCCAGAAGGGATGGTGTGTGGGACGGTGCATGTCCCTGCAGCAGTGTGACCTGAGCCGCTCAGCAGCCGTGCAGTGTGGGACCAGTAGCAGCTCCTGGTCCTGCTCTCAAACGGTGATCTAATGTGAAACCAACATAGAAACCAGGGCAGTGCTTGTCTCCTGGTGCTGGCTGGTGGAGATTCCCAAGGTCCAGTGGAGCACTGTTGACATTTAGTCACCATTTTTCCAGCCTGCACGTTGGTCTGCAGTCTGTCGCACCAGGGTACGGGGCCAGGTTTGTCAGAGGGATCAGACAATGTCCAATAAGAAACAACTCGTTAGGGCAACAGTGTGTAAAAAGCACTCTCTTGGGGCAGTGGGTGTGAGCCCATTTGAAATGCTTTAGTGAGAAACACATGAAATACACTCCATGAACTGGCAAGGGGAGCTATCTCTGCTGGTCCTTGTGTCATCCAGCGCGTTGAGCTGCCAACTGGCTGTCAGTGGGATGAGCAGGGGATCCAGCTTTCCTCCTGTGCTCCTTTCCACTTCCTTCCCATTATGCTTACAGTGGCTGTGGACCATTGTTTCAAACTTCATCTTGCTTAACTCCTCCTTGACCTTTGCCTGCTGTTGCCCTGTTTCTAGCACTCCAGAAATGCATTGTCCTTATTCCACTGCTGTGTGTCAAACTTCATCCGAGGCAGTTCAGCTCTCCCCATTTCTCAGCTGTTAATAAGAAATATTAGCTTGAAAGTGCTGCTCCTGCAGCACACATTCCGTTCCTGCACGCTTTTATCTCCATTTCCTAATCCTCAGGAATCGCCTGCTCCAGTTTAAATGTCCACCCAGTGCCTGCTGCTCCCCTGACTGCATGAGGAACAAGGCATCTGCTCTATCTACTCCTCAATGGTTGAGTCTGTGCTTCCGCACACTGCACAGGGTGGATGCCTTGGGTCAGAATTCCACCCCTGCTGTCTGGGAATCCTTGGAGTTTGTCACTTAATGAGCAAATAATGGTAAATAAGTCCTTCCCTCTTTCAGGAGAAATGTGTAACCTAATTCTCCTTCCCCCCAACCCCAACTTTTATCGATGTAGCTTCAGCCGCTGCACGCAGCGCTGTTAACTGCTGCGTTCTGTAGCACGTCAGAAGAAAGCAAACCTACCTGGAAGTGAACACACCTGAGGAACTACAGATGTCAATGTGAGCTGTCAGGAGCACTGGCCAGAACTGGGTTTTAAATTAATAGCAAATAGGAGTACATTTTGTGCATGTGGTGTCTGCCGATGACTCAATATTTCAGCTAAGCATATTTACCTGAATATTCATAGTCACTTAGGAGGTGGCTGCATCTCCTGAGCTCCGTTAATAGTTTAAATTCCGTTAACTGCACCACTTTCCTCCAGCCCACACTGCTGCACTTGCAACCTCTTTACTGTGTACCCTTTAGCTCCCAAAAACCCAGCCCACTCCAATCCCAGAGGCAGAGTGGTCACTGGTGTGGGAGGAAGGGGCTGGCTTGGAGGCATGCATCTGCCAGGGGACCAGAGCTAAACCAGGTACTGCTGGAGGTGGAGGGACTTGGTGTCCAACTGGAGATGGGTAATGAGTGGTGACCCTCAGCGGTCAGTGTTGGGACCAATCCTGTTCAACATCTTTGTCAGCAAACATGGACAGTGGGATTGATGTGCCCTCAGCAGGCTTGTGATGCCATGGAGCTGTGCCTGTGCCTCTGCTCTCATGAGACCCCACTTGGAGCACTGTGTGCAGTTCTGGTGTCTTCCGCATGAAAAGGAACAGCACAGTCTGTTGGAGCAAGTCCAGAGGAGGCCATGAGGATGATGAGGGGCTGCAACACCTCCCTTATGGAGACAGGCTGAGAACACTGAGGCTGTCCAGCCTGGAGAAGAGAAGTTGTGTGGAGACCTCGGAGCAGATTCCAGTGTCTGAAGGGGGCTAAAGGGATGCTGGAGAAGGACTCTTCATCAGGGACCGTAGCAATAGGACAAGGGGTGGTGGGTTCAAACTGAAAAAGGGGAAGCTCAGGTTAGATATAAGGAGGAAGCTCTTTACTGTGAGGGTAGTGGGGTACTGGAACAGGTTGATTGAAGTGGTAAATGCTCCATCCCTGGCAGTGTTCAAGGCCAGGTTGAACAGGGCCTTGGGCAATGTGTGCAAGGAGCCATACCCATGGTGGGGGGCCACTGTAACTGTAAGATCTTAAGGTCCTTTCCAACCCAAACCATTCTATGAGGACAAAAGTGGTTAGTGTGCTTTCCCCTCGAGCAGGTTTTTACCAGAGAACAGATGGTGTGAAGGTGCTGTTGAATCTCAACACCACCTTAGATAATCCTCTGTGAAGTTCTGAGGTTTCTCTGAATGCTGTGGCTGCCAACTTCAGCTGCTACACTAAGTCCTAGTCTGGCAAGAGGTTCCTTGAAGAAGAAAGCCAGGAGTCATTACAGGGCTTTTACAATAACAAGCATAAGGCCTGAGGTCTGGTTGGAATGTATTTGTATTTTAAGGGGGATTGAAGTTCTTCAGAAAGCAAGAAGAAAAGTTGGAAATCAGAACCAAAAGCAAACCAAACTGCCAACAGGAAACAGCCCCATGCTGAGCTTTTCCTTGTGCTGGGTTAATTAGCTGCAAGGTTAGGAAAGAATCGGAGACCTTGCTAAAGAGTGTGTGAGGGAAGAGCTGCTGCCCTCAGCTGTGCATGGGACCAGGTTGACCTGTTGTCCCTGCGCCTGAGTGACTTCAGTGCCGCACGCACTGATTGTGACACAGCTTTCCATAACTCCCTGCTGACTGCATATCTGCCTGGAGTTAATTGAAGTTATGAACACAGGTAATTAGGAACCAGTGCTTGTGTCTGTAGCTGATGTGAAAGGCTGGTGAGGGTCTGCTGCCCAAACCCGCAGGCAGCTCTGGTGATGGTTTTTATCAAAGCGCAAATGGGTGGTTTGGGTTTTTACATCAGTGACTGGTGTTACTGCTTGATGTTCAGCTGTTCCCATCTGCTGCATGATGCTGACATCATCCAATGCTCATGCAGGAGTCCCTCCTACCTGTCCCCCAGAGAGCTTGGCCACTGGTGACAGGCAAGGGACCGAGTGGTGACAAAAGGTCATGCTCCAGAGGCTAATGGTGCTCTGGGTAAAGCTGTGTTTAAACAGATGCAGAACAGGATAAAAGTGTGCCACTCATTTCTGACACTGTGCTGTACTTCCTGATGAAGCATATTTGACCCAGGACATTATCTGTGCCTGCACAACCTTTGTTTTTCCTGTGGTCAGTGCCAGATAGGGCTCTGGGATGCGTTAATGAAAGCACTGATTTGGTAATGGGAAAATGTGGTCAGTGAGTGAAGTCTTCAATCAGAAAACTAACAGCATGCTCATAACAAATCATGGGAGCATTTAATATGTTCATCAGGAGGAGGGGGGATGTTGCCTGGGAATGCTGCTGTAAAAACACCTTCCCACCCCATTATCAAATATGGGAAGGCTTCAGGTTATTTGCTGGGGGGAAATAGGTGACCAAATACTGCCACTGCTGAGGATATCCTGGGGCTGCCTCATGGCAGTGGGCACTTTACAATCTCATTTGAGGGGCGTTTTACCCTATGTTGATCTATGTGCCTGCTGTCACCAAAACCTTCAGCGTGTAGTTCAAACATGATCGGTTCCACAGCTGCAGTTGTCATAAGGTTGATCTAAGGCTACAAGCTCAGGCTTTTACTCTTCTCTGTGAAGTCCTCACAAAACCACTTCAGTTTCACAAAGTGCAGCCGGGGCACAGGGCTGTGTACCCCACGCCTTAGAGCTTGGGACTTGTGAGTTCTCTGTGGAACTGGTGTTGTAGTTGCAACCACTATTCACTGCCATTTTTAACTTGCATTGTACTGCTATAATAACCCATAACATAAGAAATCTATGGGTAAATGTGACTTGGGCTTTCTCTTGCAGTAACAGATGGGCTTTAGGAGGGGGTGCTGGATATGGGGAGAGCAAGGAAAAGGGGAATTAATTTGATCTCCATTTGCATTAATCTCTTGTATACCAGGTATCAGACTCTCCCTGTGTAGCCCACCCTACAAAGACAGGTTTTGCTCAGCTCTCACTCAGGAATGAGTCCTTCTATGCATGTGCTGAGACTTCCCTAGAACCCATAAAACATAACTGAGGAGCTGTCAAAATAAGCAATAGCAGCAGCACTCTAAACCTGTGAGCTCAGTGTGTGAGTAGGAGCTGATTTCCACTGCAGACTCCCATCATTCCAGCTGGACTTCAGGCCCTCCCAAAGCTCAAAATGAAAGGAGATGAGAGTATGTTCCTTCTGCTTTCTTCATTTTATAGTTAGAAGCTATGAAAATCTTTGCAGTTTGTCACTAAATTCTTTACTCTTTGTCTTGTTTCCTTTTTTATTCTTTTTAAATCTCTGCCTTTCCAATAGCTTCACCCAGTAATTGCTAAGGAAAATCATGCTGTAGTCGATATAAAACTGTTTTACAGCAGTGCAGAATTGGAACAAAGTGTCTGTGCCCTGTCTGCTTTCCATTGATGCTGCTTATGAATCCCCATGAACGCCAAATGCATCTGAAATACTGCGAAGTGCCTCTGCCGTGTCTACCTTTGGGACAGCATGTGCATATCTGGAAGCATTTTCTCTTTTACATTACTGAGTGATGTCAAGCATTTGTGTTCATTCTCCAAGATTAATCTCGGGCACATACTGCAGTAATGTGTATAGAATACTATCTATGTGATGTGTGTGTGCTGGGGGAAGAGGGAGCTGACTGAATGGCAGTGGTAATTATCTGTGAAATGTTGGGACATAAGAAAACAATAGAGGCAAAGCAGAATGAGGGTGTGATTCCAGTTGAATTGGCCCACCCCCAAGCAAGTGACAAGGAGCTGCGTGGGGCACAGAGATGCAGCTTGTAGAACATTGTGGACATGTTCTTTTCCTCTCCAACTCAACAGCAGCCGTGACCCCAGGCAATTCCCTTCAAATCTGCGCTTTGCTCACTGTTTGGCTCATCTCTTGCAAGCTGTTTCTCAGTGTATGCTTAACTATGACTCGACACATGGGGTTTGCCTTTGCTGAGGTCTATAAGGGCTGCTAGAATTCAAACTTAACCTTCAGTACCATCTCCTGTGTAACACCTACCCCTATTTAACTTCAGCAGGGCAGTCTGCTCAGCTGAGGTGTCTAGCCCAGCCAAGCTATGCCTGCAGACTAGGTGGACTGCTCCTGAAGCTGGCTAACTAGATCAGTATTTGTGCTGGTAGAGATAATACAGTGGTACACTGTCCACAGCAGGTTGTGTAACTGGTGGGGTACTTCCAGCAGGAGCCATCCAAGTACCTAATATACATGGATGTTTCAGGTTTGTGTCTTGGCCTGTCAGTTGGCTGTGATAGATGTTTAATTCGATGAGATGTTGTTAAACTTGAAGACATGCTTTAAATGCCTCATCACTGCAATGGCTGGTTGTTCTCCTCTGGGGCCAGAGGATGTGTGTGTACCCCCAGGGTACGATGGCTGTAGGTGGGCTCAACTGGTGGAAGAGGCTTCACTCAGCTCTAATGTGGAATAATCATCTCACGGAAAAGCTGGAGGGACTTGTGCATGTGAATTTATTGTCAGTAATTTGCATTTTTACTTGTTAAGGGCTGATTACTCTGATAATAAAGAATAAACTTTGCCATCAAGCATCCCAAGTGGCTTAACAGTCCGTAATTAAACATCATCATTTTCTCTGAAGCAGGTAAATGTTATCGTGTATCACAGGTAGGCAAGTTGGGACTGAAGAGCAAATGAAGCCTGTCCTGTTGAATAGCTGAGCTTCGCTGAAAATAAACCTTTTAGGACCCGTATTTCCAGCAGACCTGAATAGGGAGGACCAGATTTTCCCAGCTTTCTTGTGCCATTTGTGATTTCTCTCTGGAAAAGGGGAATATCAAGCAGTCCAGGTGGCTGCTTGGCCTCAGCATCTGTCAGGTTCTTGACATCTTATGTGAAGTTTGCACGAGAGTAAATGCCTTTGTGGCAAAGCAGACTTTTAAGTTCCTAAATGTGTAACCAAAGAACTAATCGTGCAGTGGTGGTGGGCACGGTGTGGAGTGCCCCAGACACTGCCTTCTGAAGCAGCGCTGCTGTACTTGCAGGGATGGTGCTCAGTGCACAAGGAAGGGATCTCTGCACTGTTCCAGTAACAGGGGCTGTCTCCAGGAAGGGGTTCCACCTGACTATGGAGAGTTCTTGCCTCCCAAGGCAGAGGTGAGCTGTTCGCTCTTCAGGAAGATGAGAAACGAGTCAGGGGCTCCCCTGGGAGCTGCATTCAAAGTCATCCCCAAGCTGCATGAGAGATGCCCTGAGCATCAGCAGTGCAGTGCCGTGTGCTGGGACGTGTGGCAGGACCCCTTCTCCAGCTGGGATACCCGGGCATGTCCCATCACAGGGATCCACCTCCTGCCCTGCTGCAGCTCCGTGTTTGGAGCCTGCTTCCTGAGTTTAGATCTGCAGTAATGAGTGTCTTTGTTTTCCTGTACTGAAGTTCTTGAATGAAAGGGATGAAGAATTCACACTGCTATCAGCTGTTATGACCTAAGGAAGTCGATACTGAATCTACACAACTGCTATAACCATTAAGTGTAATAACATCTAATTTATAGTTAGTGGCTTTGACTGAAGACTTACTCCTTACAGTAACACACATTTGCACTTTTTGTCTCTGGAGAGGAGCAGCCCTTACCATAGCTATGGGTTTGGCATCCTCCCTGTTGCTCTGTTCCAGCAATGACAGATTTCAGGGTTTGCTGGGTGATGTTCTGGTCAAAGGAAAGGACTACAACGAGGTGCTACCAGCAGCTCTTTGTTCTGCTGCTGTGCGTAACCTGTGCTTGTAAGACACCAGAGGAAAGGAAACAATGAGTGTGCAGGAGGGCAGCACATTCATGTGAGGGTCCTTATTGCTCCAGGAAATAGCGCTCAGGAAAGGTCATTGGCTCCTTACAAGGTCCCAGGTACCAAGGTCTCTCGTACTTAAAAAGCCTGGAAAACAAGATTACTCTTTGCCATGCCACAGGAAAGCCACGTTAACCCTCCTGGGCGCTGGAGTCAGTGTGGGTTTACCCACCAGAGGCTTTTCTCTGCCCCTTCCCTTGGGAAAGCTGGTCAGGCTGAGGTGAGGGCTCGATCTGCGCCAGCAGCAGCTCGAGTGTGCCTGCAGGCGCGTTGCTACGCTACAGATGCACTCCGAGCATCGTTCTGTGGGAAAGCTGAGGTGCTAATGCACCTGGCGGTGGCCATTTTAAATATTAAACT
Source organism: Forpus xanthops (assembly GCA_032466535.1). Lineage (NCBI taxonomy): Eukaryota > Metazoa > Chordata > Aves > Psittaciformes > Psittacidae > Forpus > Forpus xanthops. The sequence continues at coordinate 17,682 of JASSUY010016913.1, forward strand.
TGAGATGGGCTTCCAAAAGCTCCCATCACAGCAGTAATTCCCTCCTGCCCACTGCAGAAGATCGCTGCTCAGCTGCTGAAGGTGTCCTGTGCTCAGACCACATCCCTCTGCTCAGCTCTGCGAGCTCCCAGCCTTCAGCTCCCCTTCCGGAGCATCCCTGACTCCAGATGGCTGGATCCCTGGTCCCCTGTGTGTGAAGATCCCGACTGCAGGTGTGGGACCTGCTTCTCCTCTCAGTTATGTGGCCTATCCCTGGTGTACCCTCGCAGGGATCTGATTTATACCAGTTTTAGCAAGATGAGAACTGGTTCTTACTACCTGTGTATATAAATCACCTTTCCAGGGTCACAGTGATAACAGATTCTGAATGATATGCAGAATCAATTAATTAGAGTGCTGGTACTCTACTGATCTGTGAAAAGGTCACAATTGTATTTACCTTCTCTCCTATTAAAGTGGATGGTGAAAATCAGCTTTACAGGGCATCCATGAGTTTATTTATCAATGACTCCAAGGCCTGTGTACTATTGAGCCGTTAAACCACAGTGATGGGTATCTGAGTGACTGTTGTTGCTGTGGTTATTTGCAAACGTGTCACAGCAGCATCATTTGAGAGTCTGGGTTTCAAATATGTCTTTTTCTTTGGGCTGTGTCTTGAGGAGCAGCGCTACTTGCTTGCTAAGGAGCAAACGTACTTCTGGCGCTGCTCAGTGTGTCTTGGGTTTTCCCCCCAACTCTAACTTCTTGCAATGTGATCAGCTCATAAACAGTTTCTGTTTGAAGCAGCCATGTGGAAACGGGGTTAACAACCACCAGGGAAGTGTGTGTATTGTGTCAGCAGCCAGTGAGACACAACAAACACTCCTGATGTGAAACGCCATGGTTAAAAGGTTCAGATAGACAACTGTTCTTCTTCCATGCCTATTGAGTGTTTGTGATGAGCTCATGTTAAACTGTGCTGATATCCCAAAGAGGCCCCTGGATTTATTTCCATATGACACTGTATAATCCCTTTCCTAATCCTGTTCTGAATTAGCTTGAGCATTTGGTAAGGTCTTCAACTGCAAAGATCTCATTTCTTATTCAATATTCAGATTTCCAAATGAAATAAATGATCTATTTACATGCATCAGTAGACCATCTGGTTCCATAGGAGAATTCAACAAAGCATCTATTAATCGTTGCACATGTTTATTCATGGTTCTCAATTCATAATTCTTGTAAATAATTAAATCAGGGGTTCTTTGGCAAATAAACAAGCCAAATGATTATTTTGAAGCTCTAACTTCCATACCTAAAGAAAATAAAATTAATGGCTCATGTAAATACCCAGGAAAAGAAAAACAGACAATTACAGGAATACATAAAGCACTATAATTTTCTGCAACTAGATAAGTCCCTTTCATCTTGCATTTAAAACCATAATTAGCATCCTCAGCAGAACATGTAGAAGACAGCAGAGAGGAAACAATGTATAGAAAGAAAGTGTTAAGGCAAATTATGTGAAGGCATTAAGGCAAGCTGTCTGTGCTGCTCTGTACTGCTCCTGCAGTTCCCTGACAGCACTGGTGGTGAGTCCATGTGCTAGGCACAGCACTAAAAAGAGAATGAGCTGCTTTGGGATGTAAAGGGAGGCAGCAAGTGACCCTGCTGCAGGAGAGTGGGTGGTGATGAGCAGCTCCAGAGGGATGTGCTGCTGAGTGAGGCAGGACACAAACCCAGGAGCCAAGGATGCTTTAGGTGGATGCAAAAGGTAAAATAGGTGGAGTTCTAATTGAATAAAGCCTGGCTAGCAAGAGAGCACAGATGTAGCTCTCAGGTGATAGTTCATGGTTGGGAGAAGATGTCTGTGACAGTCTGAGGGGTAACATCTAAGGGAGCACAAACTCCCTTTTTCAAAGCCTCTGGAAGATAAAAATGACAGAGGGTTTGTGGTCTCTGGGGGCAGATTTGGAGGTACATCTAAATAGCATCTGTGCATCTCCAGAGCCACTGGAGCCCATAGGGGTTTATTTTCTTCCAGCCACTCCAAGTGTTATTTCTGGAACTGAAGAGTACTCGGGCACAAAGTCCTTTCACTGTGAGTGACTTCAAGCTGGAAAATGTGATTCATTGGAGCTAAAATGTAATTTCCAGAATAGTCATCTCTCACAGCTTATCTTCTGGAAAAAGAGACATTTTTTTCATGTCAGCAGGTGAAGGTTGGGCTCCTGCTGTGGCTTATGGATAGTGTTTTATTACTTTCACATTTCTTATTTTAACTTCATTGCCTGACATAGTCATTACCTTTTCAAGGACATAGTTTTTAAGAGTATCAGGAGTCTTATACCCAGAGTACACTGAAACTCCTGTAATGTAAGACCCAAATGTACCTCATGCGTCTCCCTTTCTTCATGCTGAGCCTTGGAAATGACGTGGCTGTTGTTCATTGTGGCCTGATGGTTTGGTTCTTCTTCCAGGTTGCCATAATCTTAGAAATTGGTATCCTTATTCCTATAGCACAGAAGGTACAAAACAGGGAATGATCTATGGGTGCTCCCCTTGGATTTATTAATCCAAGTTAGCTCACCTCGTAAGGACAGAGGTTGTTCCTGCCTGGTGCTTTTGAGAGTTCTGCATGAGCGAGTTGGGGTTGTATTTTTCAGAATTCCATTAAATATGAGACCTGTCGAAGGCTCTCACAGACATTGGCTCCAAATGGCAGGTCAGAGCCTGGGCTCTGGAAGCTGAGCAGCCTTTCCTGAAATCTCAGTTCACACATCCATCCGCCCCGCTGGTACGCCATCTCTTCATTCCAAGGGGGAAAAATAAGCTTTTTTGTCACTTGAAGTTGACAGTTTAACAGCTCCCTGTTCCAGTGCTTCAAACCTCTGTGTGCTGTTCCTCACAGCCACAGGATCTGCTTGCCTTGAGGTTGCATCAAGCAGTACTGATGAGAAGGTCCCCAGATTCTGGCCTGGCAGGGAAACTGGTGTTTGATAAGGATGTTCTCTGAGCTCTGTGGTTTATGAGAGCTCTTTAGGAATGCTCTGGTAGGGGCCATGGAGCTGTATGTCTCTCTTACCAGCTACATAACCAGGAATCTTAATGGGCAAATCCCATACCCTAAGTACAACCTCTCCAACTTGTCTGCATTAGAGGGTTTCCTTCTGAATGCATATGAGGTGAGAGTTGTGATGTGAACTGATAGCTCTCCCCTGCTATACAACTCCTCTGTCTGTAGCACTGGAGCAGTGTTGTGGATGGCCCTGGAACAGAGAAATGCATTTCAGGTTCCCAATCTGTGCTTATGTTGAAAATATTCCTCCATGCTCTGTCCACACAAATCCCTTGGAGGAGCGATGCGGGCAGCGCTGCACTGCTGTGCCTTCATCAAATGGCTGATGAAGGAAAGGAAAGCTGCTTCTGGAGCATCGTTAGGTTTGTTGGCTTGATGGGAGCATCTCTTCTACTGCAGCCAAGAGGAGCTGTGCCAGCGTTTCAGGCATTAAGGTTAGAGAAAACTTGGAACAGGGTTTATAGGCAGATTTATGCAGCTTCTGAGGACAAGCGTGCACATGCTCATAGATCTTGCTCACCCATCAGTTCACTGAAATCCAGCTCAGTCTCCAGAGTGACAAGTATAAACTGTGGGGATTGTTTTTCCCTTTTTAATGAACTCAGAGCCTCATTTGTATGGTGAATGAGGAATTGATGCAATCAGACCACAAGTAGATATTCCGTATAGATCAGGCGGTAAGATATTAGTGGCTGAAATGTTACCCTGCATTCCATCCCCGTTTATGGAGGTAATGGAAAATATTGATTTCAAATGCTGTTGCCAAAATATGAGAGCATATTTTAAAACTTGCTTGCTCTTGGAATTTCATCTCCCCTATTGAAAACTTTCTGTGCCTGCCTCAAGAGCGGCTCTGACACTCGGGCGTTTCTCTTCTAAGCCTAGTTAATGAAGAAAGGATGTCCAAAGAAAACAAAGACTTTCCTGGCTGCCTCTGATAGAGGAATAGGCAGTGGCATTGGGATGGCAAGTACTGATGAAAAGCGAAGTAATTGCAGCTATGAAATCGATATACATCAGAAAATTCAGTTGCATAGTATAGACCAATATAATGGTCTGGTTTATGTCAATTAATCAGAATCTCATTTGTTCAATGATGGCTTTATTTCTGAAGCAGCTCTAATAAAACATTCTTTACATAGCATCCTAACAAATAAAAGTATAAATTAAGGTTTTCACGGTTTGGATATGGTTATGATGCTTCTTTTCCCATCATGCATGGGGAAGCACATGCTCATGGACCCCCCAGGCATCCAGAACTCTTCCCGAATAGCTAGAGCTGGAAGTGGGAATGGATTCAGCAGTAATTGTTCTACAGATGACATGTAAAAAGTGTTAAAAGCTGTCTCCATGCACTGTGTACAGCTGGAGAAGCTGATGAGCAGCTCTGGCACAGTGCAGATCGCTGCAATGAGAATGCTGAAGGTAATCATGCTGTCATTGCTGGAAACTTCATTCCTAGGAGGGTGAAGGCATTAAGGGGGTGACAAACGCAGGTACTGTCAAACATCCCATTTTGGTGGTTTTTGAGTGAAGTGTTTCAGTACTCCTTTTCAAAGCGCCTTTCCATTTTTGGAAGACTTTAAGGCTCAGTTATCTCTTTTTACACGAGCATCAGGTTACGACAGAGTCCAGCGTTGTAAAGTTCAGGCCTGCAAAGCTGTAAAATCTGCCTCTCTTGTGCCTTGCAGAAATAGTCAGGTTTGAGATTCCAGTGCTGAAGCTGTTCTTGTCCTGTGACTGCAGAGATGATTGGAGAGAGAATAGCTGCTCTTCCTTCTGCAGACCTGGTTTTACCCTCTCCTTGGTGAGTTTGGCTAAGTGGACTCATCTCAGGCATTGAGCAGACTGTCACAGTCCCAGCTGAAAGCATGCTTCAGATCATGGATAAGCTGCAGACACAACACAGCTTTTTGCCCTCTCTTCCTTTTCTTTCTGTTTCTGCCTACCCCATCTCCAGAAATAGCCTTTGCCCCACTGTGGTTTCTCCATGGGCATTCTTGCTGGGGGAGTTTGTTCCTTGAAAGTGGGTTTTGGAGCGCATGTTAATGTGCCACCCACCTGCTCATAACCTTTCTGCTTGTTCACAGGGACCAGGGCTGACCTCAGCTGGTAGGACAGCCACTGGGCCATAGCTCACATGGGTGTTTGGGTACAAAACCATCCCACTCTTCTGACAGACATCGGAGATGTCTGAGTGTGGAGCATCTTTCTCTCCTCAAGCCTATTCAGAGATAGGTGGAAAACAGATTGATGTCTGACTACTGAGCCGTTTGGGTTCCTGTATCATCTTCTGCCTTCAGGTTGACTCATTCCAGGATTATGTAGGCATTTTATTCACTGCATTATTACTGGAAAGTTCTTTCTGCAGAGGCTTGGAATATAAAACTGAAAACAGTCTGATTGTAAACTGAACTGAAATGCAGTGTTGTAAAAGCAGATCTTGTCTGTACACCACTAATTCTACAACTGCAAAAGCCATAATAAGTGTTAACATTGCTCCTGCTCCCATGTGAGTGTTGTTGGGAGCTGCCAGATCTGAGTTCCCATCACAGAACATCAGCAGTCTGTCTTCTCTTCACACCTATTTTTTGTCTAGTTGAAGAGTGGTCTTTTCATGCACAACTGCTGGATGTTCCAGGAATTTTCTCTGACAGTCTCAGCATCTCAAAGAGGTGGGTGGTTATAAGCTCCTGAGATGTGCCATAAAGCAGCAAAAGGAGCCAGAGTTTGTATGATTTCATTGCTCTGCTGCACCTCAAAGGAGCTGTCAACCGAGGGACATGCAGCTCTTGAACTAAAATGAAGCTGAAGAGACTTCAGCAGTACTTGGGAGCTCTTTTTGTAGCTCTTACCCCAATTCACCTCTTGTATGTGGGTCCCTGTGTTGGGTTTCTGATGTGCCAATGTTGGCTGAGCTTTCCATCCTTAGATGACTGCACCTTTCTCTATAGAGGTCCAGGTCAGATGTGATTGCTTTTCCTTTAGGAGCAAAACTGATTCACCTAAAGATCAGGCTTCTCTCTCAGGACTTCTAGTGTTCACTTTAAAAGTCTGGTACGTTTTTGTTCTCCCTGCTTGCTCCTGGCAATGCAAGAGGCTTTAAAACACAAATATTTATGGATGAGGCAGTGTTTGGATTAGGAATGAAGAGCCTGGATCGGCTGTGTTGTTATCTTTCTAAGAGACTATTATGAGCATGGGTATACTCTTTAGATAACATCTTACAGCTCTGATTCCACAGAGCACGCTCGATTAAAAAGTGGCTCACAGAAAGAAGAGGTTCATTTAACAGCTTCCTACAAAGACACAGGATTTGGCTCCACTTCCTGGTTCCTTGACAGTGTGATCATGCCGGGGAAAAAGCGTTCTGACTACATGTACTTACCACATAGTCCTTATGATACCAGCAGCACCTGAGCTGCATGGGGCTGCCCTATGGAGAGCATCAGTATGGGGATGGAGCAAGAGCCAGAGTCCTGCCATGGGGCCTGGGAAATGGTTTCTGACCCCATATCCCATCAAAACTCATCCAGAAAGCATCCATGCTTTAGGAAGTGATCTGTATTTGTTTCCCAGGTAGCAGAGAACTCTTCGCTGTGTTCTGCAGTCCAGCACCTTCCAGGCATGGTTTAACTCATAGGAAAATAATAAGCCCAAGGGCCTGGCTAATGCATGCCCCAGCAATCCTATAGGCGGCCTTAGGCCACCCACATTAATACCTAATGAGTTGGTTATGATTAATGTTATTAAAATAAATGTCACGGGGATGAATAATGGCTTGGTCATTATTTTCAAGTGTTGCCAGTGGATCTATAAAAGCCAATGATTCAGTTCTGGGAAAGCAATTCTGCATGTTCTTGTCTGGAACCTGGGGGGAATTCAAACTTCCCTGCAAAAAACAGCCATGAAATTAACATGATAATGTGTGTGTGTTCTCCCTGGCTCCAGGAAGGTCCACGGTTCATACGGCTGGAAAGTGGGATGAGAAGCTTTCTAACATGGGGGTTTCTTTGTGTGTGATTATGAGTTTGGACTTGCTTACACTGATTTGTGTTTAGGTTTCCATCAGGCTGCATAATTCATGCAATTGGAAGGATTTTGTCCTCCTTACTTCTCTTGCTTTGTGAGGTTACTCGGTGTTTAATAAAACATTCATGCTTCAAAATGGTTTTAAAGATTAGTAGGTGATATTCACTTCAGTCTTCACACTCTTAGGGGAGCTGCAAGGAGTGAAAATGAAGCCTTTTGGAGGGGGTGTGCAGCAGGACGGTGTAATTGAGATTCAGGCTGCATGCCTTTGTAAAGGGCTAGGTAAATGGCAACTACTGTTACTGTTATTTGTTCATTTACATAGTGCTTTCTGGCATGCCCTAAATTGCTTGTAGGTTTAAAACTGAAGCGCGATTATTCATGGGAATCGGTTCACCAACAAGTAAAAATTCATCCGGTTCTAATATAAAACCATGTTCTGTTCATTCCGAGCAATGTGGATTTAAGCAGAATGGCAGAAATTGGAGGTTTGCTGGGTATTGGAGTTGCTGTGAGATTGATAATGCCATCAGCATCCTGGAGTTTGGCCTGTTGCATGTTCTCATTTCCGTCTCTTCATTATCCACCTCTTCCTTTGGTTTTCCTAACAGTGCAGCAGCCTTGCACAGATCGTTTCTTCTTTACCAGAAAGAGAAGGTGAAGAATGAAAGTATTTACATGATTGACATGTAAAACCTGGTTCTTTTCCATGCAGTGGTCATGAGCAATGCGAATCACTTTAGCAACTTGTGAAACCTCAGGAGATGTTCTTTAGGAGCTTGATTAAAGTCTCATTTGGAATAAGATATTTAGCTAAAAGATGTTTCCCTGCTCTTCAGTTGCCCCTCCTTGTCTTTGTTCACCTGCTAGGAGACATCCTGTTTCATCCAAGGTCTGCATGTAACTTTTCTGGGTTAGTATGATATATGTAAACTCATTTCCGGTTGTATAATCCAACTGTGACAAAAGAGTAAGAACCTTGATGTCACTGATAGCATTTGTTTGTAGGGATAGAGGAAAGGAACCAAGTGTTGGCCATGGCAATCAGTGTGCTGGGAGGGATGTCAGTCACTTCCCTTCACTCGCTACTTCATGGCAGAGGGCAGCAGAGCAGAGGGACCACTGTCCTTACAGCCTACGACAAAAACGACAGAGAACAGGAGGAAAGAGATCAATATTTGATTGTAAGTTTTGCCAAAGCAGCGCAGTGAAGTTTGAGGTATTTCTTACAGTGATGTTTCAATGATGAGGGGGTGAAGGGATGAAATGTAAGTAACTGACATAATAACTTCTAAAGCAGTGGTCTGCCTGGTCACAAACCTGTTTTATCTGTGGTGACGTAAGGGCCAATTAACAAAATGACATTGGGAGAGGAGGAGCGGATCTGCAGTGCTTGCACTCTGCTGCTCTGGTGTCACCATGCTGCAGCCGCAGAGCAGCCACGTTAACCCTGGCAGCAGCTCCCAGCACCATGCTCCATGGGCGCTCAGGACAGGGCTGAGGCAGAGCCTCTGACGTGTCCGAGTTAACCAGGTCACTGGGATTAAACCTGGCTGCACACAATGCAGGATGTCCTCCTAATACCAAGTGAGTGGGTGCTGGAAGCACAGGTGGAATTCAGTGTAAGTGAATGTGAAGTCAGAGGGTTGCTGTGACCTGCACTTGGAGCATTTCTGACCATACTATAGAAGTACCAATGCAAACCCTTGAGATGAAGAGTGGCAGCAGCAGAGTCTTCTCAAACCTTCCTTCAAGCTGCCCAAGGTTTAGCCTGGAGGTGCACCAGGTGTCCCAGGTGGAGAGAAACTGATGCTACGGCGCAGTCAGGAATTCACCACCGTTCCTCAGTGTTCCATAAAACCTCGGAGTCTCTTCTGGCTGTAAAATCCAGGGCCCCTTTGAACTCAGCTTGGGGGAGAAATGGGGCTTAATGCAGGCCTAGAGGAGCAGGGATGTTTGCACTCTGGTGAGTCACTGTGGCTGCTCCGGCTGCCAGCAGCACCAGTGCCGGTGGCCCCTCCAGTGGGGATGGACTCCAAAGTGTTCCTTAAATCCAAACATGTGTCGTGTGCTCTGTTGCTGCCAGAGCCCAAACCCGCCTCATTTCTGAGTAGGTGTTTAATTTATTTTCCTCTTAAATTTTTCAGCTGTAAGAGGCATGAATCATTCAGCTCCATTTACCAAAAGGGCTTTGCTCCTGCGTTTTGTTTCTGTGGATACTTGCGGCAGTTACCTACAGTGAGTGGGATGCTGTTACTGCTCTGGTAAGGGGTGAGATGCTGGTAAGAGAAGCTGAGAAAACTGATTAATTTTGGGTTTATAAACCACAGAAAGAAGTCCTACAGATTGATGAGAACGATAGTGTATGTACCAGCAGAACGGGGACAGGAGGCTCACAAAAATGAGGTTTGAGGTGGATGGTATACTGTAAATGGTGCAGCAGTAGCAATGGTTGCCAGAACTCAGTTGCAATTTCTCCCCTCATGTTTTCTTGGCTGTGCAGAAATATCAAACATTAAAGGATGTGGCAGCCCCTCTTATCTCCCTGTCTTCTTGCTGTGCTTCACCAGGGAGGGCTTCTGTCTGCACCGAATTAGGCAGCTGTGTGTGTGCAGTGCCCCCTGCTCAGCACTGAGAACCAGAGGAGAAAAAGGATAAGGAACAAAAGTTCACGTTTCTGATATAGTGCCAAGAGGAGAGGTTGATAGTTTAATCTGCTGCCTAACAGCTTGATAGCCTACAACCCCCCCACTCTTTTCCACACTCACATGGTAGAGCACGCTGACACAGATGCTGGAAAAGCAGAAGAGATAAACAGGCTCACTGGCGTTATTGAATATGATGGTTGGCGTTCAAACCTGGGTGAAATATCACATTTTTCTGTTCCGGTATTGTCAACTCCAGTTATTTCTATGGTTTATGCTGCTGTCACAAACACTTCTGTCCATGGAAACCTGCAGAAGTTACACTGAGATGTTTACAAACCTTTGGGTAAATGCACAGATATGGTGGTTGTTTTAAACTAGAGCTTTTTGATGGAACACAGGATCCCTTTATGTGCTTTTGGAAATGTTTTGTCATCTCACACCTGAGCTACCACCATAACATTGCCAGCTCTGCACGTGCCCTTGGTAGAGATGATCAGATTATTCACTGTGCATGCCATGCCATTGATCCTCCAATGCTCACCAGGGGGCTGCTCTGGGTCAAAGCTATTTGTGCCTGGTGACTTGGTCACCTCAGCAACAGGTTTCCTACAGTGGATGTGGAAACAGCTCTTCGCAGAGAACTGCATCTTGAAGCAGCAGCAGGAGCAAGTACAGCCCCTTCTGCATCGCTGCATCCTCTGCCGAGATCAGTCTGGGAGGAGCGAACAAGGGTTTTCCCGGCACAAGCTCTTTTCTGCCTCAAACCAGGGTACAAAACACATTGCTGCTTCTCTGCTCTCAGCACTGCCTGTCCGCCCTGCCAGGGACTGCTTTACAGCTTCTGGTCACGCAAAGAGCTGCATCATTTGCAGGCAGGATTCAGAGGAATGCGGCTCTGCCGCTGAGGAGCAGCTGGAGGACACACTTAAATAAACCAGGAATCCTCCTCACAAGCAGGTTCATGTTATCATGAAGGCCTACAGACAGAGCAATCCCTCCTGACCTGTGTGACCCAGCTGGCAAGCAGGAACAGGTTCCCGCTGAGCCTGGACCCAACGTCTTTCAGTATTTCTGAAGCTCCTGGAGCATCCCTCCCTCCTCATGGACATGACTAAGTACAAAGGGAGTTTAATCTTCTCTCACAGCTCTGTTCTCCCAGAGTCTGGCGTTCTCCATAGAAAAAGGGAGACATTTCTCTCTGCAAAAGGGAGAATCCTTGGCGCACTCGAACTGCTCCTGAATTCACCTGATAATAAATCACTCAAACCTGTCTGAGTCAGGCAAATCTTTGTAGCTGTGATAGAACATGACACAAATCCCTGGCTGTGGATACAGGAGCGTTAATTCTTCTTGGGAGGAGTGTGGGTGTTCAAAAGGGTTATTCTGTGTTGCGACTTCCCGACTTCCAGCTGCTGTTAACAGGGAAATGGTATTTCCAATGGTTCAGCAGCCAGCCTGTGCCAAGCTACTCCTACACCAAGAATAACACCTGAGGAGGTGTTTTGGCAGGTTACTTCCCAGCCTCAATGTGTCCTTCCCATTCCTCACAGCTTGCTTTAATACCGAGCTTGCTGGAAACAAAGCCACTTACTCTGCAATGGGTTCTGTGAGGGACACACGACATTCCCTACAGCCCTTTATTTGCCTGCTCATCTTTAAGAAGGTTTTATTTAGAAGTAGCTTCGTGTTCTCCTTTCCCTTTCCAGGGCCCCCAAACTCTATGTGCCTGACCTCATATTTCTGCTATTGAACATTCATGGGAAGCACAAAGACATTTTACAAGAGACTCAATTAGACAAGATGTTAGCACATGTATCACTTAATATTCTCTCACTTCCGGGTTAAGCTACTGGAGCAGCTCTCCCTGAGTTCAGCTCTTAGTTACTTTACTGAAAGAAAGTACTAATGAAGAAATCACTGCCCTCCAGATGAAGAATGGGATGTCCTGGTTTAAGAGTTGGAAATTAAAGATAAGCCAAGCAAACTGTGAAACGAAGACATCCAACAGAACTAAAGCAACAACAGGGGTGAAAAACTGCTCCCACTGCAACAGCGTGTACGTGGTTTAGACTGATTTGAACAAGCCGGAGTTCAATGGGCTCTTGCAGACTCAGGGATTCAGCACCAGCTGCTGCCATCGCTTGCTGAAAGCCTGCAGAGAGTTTGGAAGAATGAGGAAGCTGAGGAGGGTGTGGAGTAAGTCACTGCCTATGTTTTACATATGTATAAGCAGGGAGCAGTAGATGGTGAGTGGCATGGCTGTGAGAGCTCTCTGGAGGACTCGGTTAGGTGGCATCAGCTTGTAAAGCTAACCCTCCTTGTGCCATTAGCCCGTGCACAAGCCAGGAAGCAGTTCCAGCATCCCCAGTTGCAGGCAGGTGTGCAAACTGGAGACCCTATGTGCACAGTGGTGGAGACCCAGCGTGCTTTTGGATGCGGCATTTTCAGCCTGCCTTCCTAAAGCGTTTGTGCTCCCTGAGAAGCCGGGAACCACCCTTGAGCTTGATCTTTACCGAATTACAGTCCAGGGTGGATTTTTGAGTGCTTTGCTGCTTGCAAACACTTTCACACAACTCTCACTTTGGTATCGCAGGGTCTTCATGAAGCGAAACAACCAAGTGCAAGCTTTTCCTGGGGAGGGCTTTGGGGTCCTGCTGCCAACCCTAATTGACAGGCATTGAAACACATGAGCTCGGGCCATGCTGGGATTACAGTTGTGAAGAAAGCGTCCAAAGAGGCTGTGGCAAAGAGCAGTTTCCTCATACACTGTGTTACTGCTGCTCTCCACCTTTGTACAGGAGCCGTGGTGCGGAGGCTTTGCTCCGGGTATGGCTCAGTGACAGGCTGTGCACAGAGCTGTTTTGACAGCTTTGCAGCTGCCATAGGCCCATTCTGTGGTTAGGCTGCTGATGGGCTGTCTAGACGAGCACGCCTTCTCGAAAGCAATGTTCTTCTGGTTCGTATTTGATTAGCAGACAGGCTGTAATGTAAACATGCCCCTGAAAAGGGAAAAGAAAAACTGCTGTGGCATTTCTTGCATGAAAGCCCTTTTTTTGCAGCGGTGATTTGATTCATACAGTGCCGTTCCCCACTACAGATATATTTTCAGCTTTCCCATTTGGGCATTAGGTTTCCTGAAGGAAAAAGGAGAGGTGAAAATGCTGAGCCCCTCAGAAAGGGCTCCCGGTTAGTAAAGAGCCCCAGCTGTGCAAATAGGCATCGCTGGAGCAAGTGAACTGAAATCCATCTGGTTTCATCGCTCCCGCTTAACACATCCAGCCTGAGGCTCTCTCCAGAAGGCAGGAACAAGGCTCCCTGCATGGACAGGTGCTGGCATGGCCCTGGCATGGTGATGACAACCCAGCTCTTGCCATTGCTGCCAGAGCTTTCACAAGACAGTGTCAGCCTGGGTCTGAAAGGATGATGCAGCGGGTGGTTCCTCTAACCCGCATGCAAACACACCTTTACTGTCCTTGTCACTGTGAGGAGAGGTGACAAGGTTTTACCCAGGGACCTTGCTGCTGCCTCCCTCACCGGCTCTGTGCTTGTGCTTGCCCAACTCATTGTGGGCACCGGGTGCTTTTCTGGGTAGATGCAGAGGAACATGTCTGCTATAGACAGTGGTATCAACTGTGCAATGAGAGGGCACAGAACGGGTCGCTTGAAGAGTGGGGAAGTCTCAGGGACCTCATGGGGCATCAGAGTTGACTCCTCCAGTTGGATCTTTGACTTTCCCTTGGTTTCACTGTGCCTGAAGGGGAACTGAACCAGAGGCCAAAGCTACCGGTGACATGTTGTCCCAGTAATAACTGTCCGTGGAAGTTAAGTCCTCCCATTCCACCTTGAGCCAAGCTCTTGTGAAGGTCCCATGTTCATGAGCCTCCAGGAACACAAGTGCACACAACTGCCAGCGCAGGCAGCTCTGCTCCCCTCCACAAACCAAGGGTCTGGGCATCTTGTGCTCCCAGGCTGGCAGCCAATTCTGGGGAATGCTTTTGCTCACTGAAACGGGACCAGACTCCAGGATAAACTCAGCAGCTTCTCTCCATACAGGGCTGGAAGTAGGATAAGTGGGAGGCATCATCTGGAGTTAAACAAACAAGAGATTTCCATTTCTATAATGGGCTCTCTTCCAGACATGCTTTAGTTTGGGGAAAATCTGTTCTCTGTGGCTTTTCTGAAGACTTTATCTGCTCTTCTACTGAACATCCTACTTTTGTTTATGAAATTAGTATGGCATTGGGTTTCATGTGTTACTGAATTGTTTTGAGTGTCTTAGCCCTAAGTGAACATATGGTAATAACTGAGAGCAGAGCCAAGGAAAACAAAGATCCTCTGCATGTCAAGAGGGAGACAACGTTCACCTCGCTGTGTTTTAAGGAGATAAAGGGATCTCCAGACTTCCTCACCCCTGTCCAGCGTGATCCAGTCACTGAATCGGATCAGCAGTACAATACATCACAAACCCTCTTTGTCCAGTGTAGAGTATGCCAACAGCGGTTCTGCGAGATAGCTCTGGACCTGAGCATGAGCACTGCTGCTGGGCAAGAGAGGGACATAAGGGTTACTGAAGATCAGCACTGACAATGAGAAAGCCTGCAGTGACCCTGGAGGACAAGAAGCCCTTTTGTTACCTTTGTAACTCGGCAGCTGCTGTGAGGATTGGACCACAGCACAACCGCTGCAGGTGATTTCATGAAGCAGCACTTGGCTATGGGGTTGCTACAGCTGATTTGAAAAGCCTTTCAAAACGTTTGTTGTCTGGTCCTACCTATAGAACAGCGTTGCTATTAAATGTGTCTAAATATTTGGTGCATTAAACTACCCGTGTTTGTGTCAACAAACAGGAGTGCAAATCATTCACTCCTTGCTGGTTTGATAGCAGCCTTGCTCCCTCGTGATGCGGTGTTTGGTGGGTTTGGATGATCAGTGAACCCATTGGAAAACCAGGGGTTTAGAGCAGTCATTTCCTCCTTTTTTTTTTGTAGTGGAAGCATGGATGTCTGTTGTGAGTTCAGGACCACTGAAAATAGTTTTGTTGTCTTCTGTCTCCTTTCATGGACCCCTGCAGAGCAGCTCCTGAGTCTCAGAATCATCACATCATGGAACAGTTTGGGTTGGGAAGGTCCTTAAAGCTCATCCAATTTCCACGGGCAGGGACACCTTCCATAGAGCAGCTTGCTCCAAGCCCTGTGTCCAACCTGGCCTTGAGCACTGCAGAC
>JASSUY010016916.1:0-27661 GCA_032466535.1 Forpus xanthops
TTTAACACTTTTAATTAAATGCCTTAAAAAAAAAAAAAAAAAAAAAAACAAAAGAAGGAAAAAACAAAACCCACCAAAACCCAAAGAAATGCAAACACAGCCCAGAAGTGTTTCAGATGTACCACTTCAGTTGTAGGAATCACCTGAGTCTTGGGCTACAAAGAGTGCACTGATAAAGCAATCCCCCATCAGGCGTGCAGCTGGAAACCAGCTCTTTACTTACATTGAACGAGCAGTTTGCTCTGCCAGTGAGACACATCCATGAGCAGCTGGAGACCAGGCACAGTAAGGATCCCTCGCCAGGATGCAATCCATGCAGTACCTGTAGTGGTGGCACTGGCAGACAGGAAGCTGCACCACCTGAGACTGAGACCCTCCGTAGAGCATTCCCTGGAAACAGGGGAGGGAGTTCTTTTGCAATAGGGAGATTTTAAGCTGTTATTTCCTAATATGGATTGTCAGGTTTCTGATGTTTATTAAAAATATCAGTAAACTAAAGATCTTGTCAGCAGAGATGGGGATATGAGAAACCCCCTCAGCTTTCCACAGCATGAAAACTTGTGCCTATTTCCAAAGTAAAATGACAAGAGTTCCTTCCCTAACTTTTTCATGAACAGAAAGGCTTGTTTCAGTTATAGTCTGAATATATATATTCATATTTGTGGGTATGCCCACAAATTCTTCTCCAGAAAAATGCGTAATAGAAGCAGAATTATCTATCTAGACAGATAGAGACATTTACAGGTTATTAAAAAGCTAGGAGATCACAGAAGAGCAAGGCCCAAGACAAGCTATTACAGCAGCCCCTTTCCACATGCAGGGATGGAAGCTCTACCTTTTCAGAAGACAACTGCAGAGATTGTACAGGCTCCGGAGCCAGAAACAGCTGCAGCTCTTCCACAATGAACATTTCCCCATCACAATTGAGGGCCTTATGCAAATATCCATCATCTACAGCAAATGAAATGTATTTCTAAAGAGAAGCTTGTTTAGACACAGCATAACATTTCAGCCTGGTCATTCATGTTGAAATGGGAGGTTTAGAACATTCCTGGCACAGGGAATTTCTGTAACTCTTCAAAGCAATTCTCATTTTTGCTTTCAATGAGAGAAGCAATGATTTTTTTTCTCCAAACCTCAAACCATCCCTGAATTTGCAAACACAATGTGAAGCCTCCTTTGATATGGAAAGTTTCTAAAGAAAGCCTTTTAATGTCCGACAAGAAAAACACATTTAATCTAAGTGGCATGAAAATATTAAGCTAGCAAGACAGCTTTTGAATGCAAAACTTCAAACAGAGCTGGTGAGGAATTGCCTTTTTTTGAAGTTGCCGAAAAAAATCTGGCCCAAATATAGAACAATAGGGAGTATCTTTTCCTACAATAACAGCTCTTACCTGTTCCCAGAAACATAACATCATACGTTTGTTGATCGAGGCCAGTGACTCTGTCTACCACGATCCTGGTGTAGTTTGAGCCTCTCCTCAGCAGCACTGGGCGGCCACCAATTGGATTTACAGAATCATCCATTAGAGGGTGATCTCTAACAAACTGCAGGACTTTGTCAGGCAAGTCAGTAGAAGTGTTATACCCCATCCTCCGGGCAGAGTTATCTATGCACTAGGAACAAAACACAATATGCATGAGGACACTTGGGTTTTCAGTTCATTGAGCTATAGAGAAAAGGTGCATTTCCCTCTAAACATTCAGTTATTTCTACTTATCTTCAAAAGGTAAACCACATTCTTTTCCTGTATGAACTAGCCAATAACCTCACAGCTTATGACAAGGAACTTTGGTGTGATGGAAGAGGAAAGCTGATTGTACACACTGCATTTTTAGGGTAAAAAAAAGACATTCCAGAGGCTGGTTTTTAATTAGAACAGGTAAATTCATATTTACAGCACCAGGACGTGGAACTGGCACTTCTCCCCTGTAAACCATCCACTTAACAGGGGAATGTTCCACAGTTACTGGTCCTTTGTAGCTTCCTTTGGAGAAGACTTCCTGAATAGTTTTCATACTGTAGGCACAAACAGCTGATATGTCTAATCTTCCCCTTGGAAGAAAACAAACAAACAACAGAAGAACACAAAAAGGAAAAGCAGGTTTTATTTTTTATAAAGAAAGAAATAGTGTAAACCCCCCACTCTCCACAGTGCTCACTGATCCTTCTTGAGATTAGTCAAAAGACACCTAACACCAAAAATCCTTCTCTGCTGCAGTTTCATGATTCACTGAGAATAAACCAAAACCACCAGTAAAGATGGTATTAAGTATTTGTTAAAAATCAAGTAACAACCCTCAAATAAACTGAAACACAGAGAATGAGAACCTCTGAGTGCCTCTCCTGTGGACAGGCAGATGGGTCCATGTATATGGTAATCAACGTTCTGACAGGATTCTCCTCCCTTTGGCTCCTCACTTCTGACACAAACCATTAATTCTTCTTCTAATCCCTTTAACTCATCTTCCTGAAATCCACAATTCCCTCTTTGCCTCCAATTACAACTTGTCTCTAAACAATGCCTGAAAACAGAGGGAGCCTTTTAGGAGTGTCTGGATCAGACACTTCTGTGGTTTCAGGTCTCCCAAAGGAAGAAATGTTCCACAAACTCCTGCCTTAGGACACACCGAACCCAACCTGCCAGAACCAGGAATAAACCTCACTGTCATGGACACCCACCAACGCTCTAGTGGGTATAAAGTGATGGGTAAATAGGTGGCAGCAGGTTAAGCTGTACGGTGCTGACTGTGCTGCATTCTGGTCATTCTGATGCTTTTATAAAACATGAGAGTTACCTACTCATGGCTCCTTTGGTATTTTTTGACATGCAAAGTTTTGATCCACCTTGTCTTGGTTTTCTTTGTGAGTCAGAGCATTAAGAAACAGTGACTGAACCCTAAAACTTGGACCTTTTTTTGTTTGGAGTTCTGTTTTCGTTTCCACAGAACATTACATTGGACAAGCCGACCATGACGCATACTACTTTTGGAGCACATACTACTTGTGCACCTTGAAATGTCAGCTATTTCTTTTAGTGCCATGAGGACCAGAAGAATCCAGGGCTTTGTGCATGCAGTTATGTAATTTTCTACATAATGAGTTTTAATTGCCCCACCATCCAACTAGAGAAAACATAACTGAAAACCTGGCATAGGAGAAGTTTTTGGTTAGTCTTTAATTGAAGGCTTTGGCCCAGGAACCAAACCCATTTTGTTTCAGATGATAATGTTTGCTCTGTTGGATCAAGCAGTAAGAAAACCAAATGTAGTCCATTAAAACATGCAATGCAAGTAGCTGTTAGCTTCTGGCTCTGAGTTAAAGCCAAATGGCTGTACCCAGGGTAGTCTCATTTCAGTGAGAACCCCTCCTCCATTCATTCCAAACTCCAGTATGAACACAACCCTCTATCTCACCATTGCTGGGAAAAAATTCCATAAAATATGCTGTCCTGCCACCTCCTTCTCCTAAGTAAAAAGACGTCCTGGACAATATTGAAATGGAAGTTTAACTCTGGAATGGAACAGGAAAGGCGGGACTTCAGAAACGATGTCCATCTTCTCTGCAAGACACGTTTTCCACCAAGATCTCCCTAAATGAAGGAATAACATAGGCACTGTAGGATACATCAGGAAAAAGGTGTAATATTCATAAGAGCGCTGATGTGTAGAAAACTATAGTTGGCCTTTAAATAGAAGTCTCAGTTCAAAGGCAAAGATAAAAAGGTTGAAATGTGAAATGCAACCCGAATAGCTGGATGTGTTCTAGCAAGAAAGTGGAAGCTAGTTGAGAAATAACTACACAAGAGAGTTCTCTTTGGTCAGGCAGTGTGGATGCCAGTGTAAATTACTCGAGTATGAAACATCATCTGCAATACATTAATCAAAATGTGTATACTACAGACACTAACTCTGCAGACACGGGCAATTCTGGACACCAGCAGCTTGTCATAGAATTCAAATTCAACAGCTGTTTCGGTGAAGAAGACATAAATTTTATCATCATCTCCATCTGGATTAGATTCACTTTCTTGCACTATTTCCATGCTGACAAAGATTGGTTCTGAAACACAAACACACAAAACATTAAAATTTATTCCAAGAAAAACACAAATACCAAATATTCTTTTAAAATTAAGCCAAATTGAACTTTTTTTTGTGGACTAGTAAAAAGGCTGAAATTATTTCTGAATCTATCCACTGTTATGAGAAGGAACTGTGCTTTCATAAATGGCAAGGGGCTGTGGCTCATCTCATCACTGCAGTCCACGCTCACAAATGTCTTTTACATTCTGCCCTTAATTCAAAAGCTCACATTACAAAACCAATCCATCACATCCTGCTGCACCCCAGAGAGAATTCACACACCAAACTGAAGTTCAAGAGACTGAAATACATAAAAAAGCTTCTTACCATTTAGCCATGATGTTTTAAACTCTGTCCTTACAGGATTTCTCATGCTGCGAAGTATTATAGGCTCTGTTCCCAAGAAATTATTTGAAGTAGCTGAGTAAAATTCCCCATCTGGAAATATTTTGAAGAAACAAACAAGTATAAAGTACTTCTTTTTCAAATGCAAAGCCATCCCCTAAGGAACAAATTAGGTTTGAGAAGCAAAACCAAAACTAGGGTAACGGTATCCAATAGCTTAGTTTAGATGAGGAAACTCAGTTCAGGTTTCCTGTCAGTCCAAACACACCTACAAAAACAGACGCATACTTCTGAGTTGGTTCAAAGGGACACTTTCCTCTGCTCTCGTCAGCTCTTCCTTGCAAGCTGATGTGTGTCTCATGGATAACCTATGGCAAACAATCATTTAAACAGGATGAGAAGTCACTTTCTGGTCTTTCATACTGCTATAAAAGAATTAGGAAGGTTTTCAACAGGAATATTCTGAGCAGTGTTTAAAGATCTGCCACACTGCTCAAACACCTGCAGGAAACCCTTTATTCAAATATAATTACCATGTAATCACAAGTTGGGTGATAGGCATTGGTTCCACAGACATACAAGTAAGAGGCATTTGTCTTATGGAGAAAGAGGACATAGTTCTGGCATCTCATCTAAAATAGAAAATCAACAGAAAAGCTGTAGAATGCAGTGGATTGCATCTGACAATCTCTCCATGTCTTAGCAGCAAGCAAACAAATCCAACACACTGAGAGGAACTTTAACTTTGGTACAAAGCTTGAACCTGTCACCACAGAAGTTCCTACCTTGTCCTTTCCTCTACGAATACATTCCAGCTGCCTTTCCTGCGTAGCAAACCAGTGTTCCTAAAAGCCAGAAACAATTGTGAGGTGCTATGTTGCAATTCCCTATTTTTTTTTCCCAACATTATGTGTAAATTATCCCTAAATAATCCTAACTTTGACCTTATGGGGTGAAGAAGCATTTTTCTACACCTCTCTAGCAGGCAAGGCATAATAAAAACCCCTGATAACAGATACCTGTTTATAATAAAGATCCTGTGATAAAGTGTCAAGCCTTGAAATAGTAATACTCGTAGTCACTTAAACTCAGAACATCATGTTCACCTGAAGTAATCCACAGCAAAGTATTGATTTTTAATGAAGGTATGGAGAAAAAAAAAAAAGATCTTTCATTTACCCTGGCTATTTCTCTAGAAATATTATTCAAGTCAAGAGCGATGACTGCGTCTCTGCCTCCAACAAACAGGGTATTGGTTTCTTCGTCCACAAGCAGAGTGGAAACATTGGCTAAGCCTTCTTCCCTAAAGGTGGTGAGATTTCCAGCTGCAAAACACGGAAGTTATTTTGTTTAGCACTAGAATGACAACGTAATAAAAATTCCAGATTGAAACCAAACTGTAACAGAACAAAGGGAAAAGCTTGTAGGCTTTTCCAGAACATTTCCTAAATGCTGGGAAAGTATGTGAACAAATGCAAGATTCTTCTCCCAGTTTCTTACAGGAACATAAACAACACTGTTATAATTACCTGTAAGTCAGAACCTCCAGCTACAACAGTTACTGTTCAGGCATTCCTGTCATTTGGATGAGTGCATTGGCAACAGCCCACAGCATTCCTTTTTATGCCTAATAAATAACAAACTCCCAACACTGCACTACGTTTCTGCCTGTGAAATGACTGGGTTTCACTTACTTTGGTATTTTACTGTTTTTCTGGGAATGCAATTCCCAACAGAAGCTTTTGCCTCTTGAACTAACTGCAAAACAAGATAAAGGACAAGAGCAGTGCCACCCATTGTCAGAGATTCAACTAGAAGGAAGCTCTTCCCCATTGTTATTCCTTGTCATTAAATAACTGCAGGCAGCAATGTCTTCATGCTTCTTGGAAACGGCCTGTGGAAGCACTCTGAAGTGACTGAAGTCTTCAAATACCTCCTGAAACTTGTCAAAGCCTCTTACATTAGCTGTTAACTCCTTCCAGACATCCTAAAATGAAAAGCAGCTGAAGTTCACTGTAGTATGAGGTGAATTCATTTTTGTTGGAGCCCTTTTGCAGGATTTAGTAGCTATTACAGAGCTATGTATATGGGTTCAAACTGAAACAGGGGAAGTTTAGACTAGGTATAAGGAGGAAGTTCTTTACTGCGAGGGTGCTGAGGCACTGGAATGGGTTGCCCAGGGAAGCTGTGAATGCTCCATCGCTGGCGGTGTTCAAGGCCAGGTTGGACAGAGCTTGGGTGACATGGCCTGATGTGAGGTGTCCCTGCTCATGGCAGGGGGTTGGACTGGGATGTTCTCAAGGTCCTTTCCAACCCAACCATTCCATGACTCTATGACCTGTACTTATACAAATCAGGAGCAGGCACTGCTCTGATGACAGACCCAAGCTATTCCCAGCTTTGTGCCAAGTCTGTCACTCTCATTTACAAGCTCAATAGCTCTGATTTTCTGTGGGGGTAACTCCGTGTTATTTCACAAACAGCAGGAACAAGTGGGAATGTTCTGCAGCAATCAGCTGTTTGAAACAGGGAAGAAAAATCATTGCTAAACCGGGTTTATTTCCAGTAATCCAGCAGGGTTTATAGATATGTTAGATGTAAATTACATCTCTTACGTATCAGATCAACCTTGTGTTATGAAAAAGGGATTTCTCTATTATACATTAGAATCTGGGACTCCTGATGCCAGGAATTTTGGCAACCCAGTTAAATGCACACACCCACCAGCAGCATTAAAGCATCTGCAATTACAGAAACCACAAACCCACGTTCCAGATCTGCTTTCCTAAAGAAGGGAAACTGCTCTCCATGCATTTCCATCTGGAGGGCAGAACCCACAGCTGAGGAAAGGGCACGCATTAGAAGCCAAGTTTGGGTTAAAATAGTGTTGAATCAGTCAAACAGGTTGGAGACTGCAGAAAACTCTGCAGGCCCCCGGTGTGAGCCTGCTCAGACACACTCCACGTGCCACCAGCACCCATCTCCTCCATGATCAGTGCTTGGCAACAGCCTCTTCCCACCCTCGTTTTACACGTTCCTGCTCCTGGCAGTGAGGGACAGCCACGCTGTCCCCTCACGTCCATTCCAATCCTAACTCTGACACCCCTCCACACACACACATTCTGCTTCAATCCCTTCCCCGAGGGCCCTCTCTGGACTGCAGTGCAGAGCTGACACAGGCCTGGAGGGACGAGCTGCACAGAGCAGTCATGGCACCCCCCACAACACCCCAACCCTGCACCACCCCACGGAGCCTCCTTGGTGCTCAGGGAGCCCCACACACCCCAAAGCCAGGGCCGAGGCCGGGCAGGAACCCCGCTGCCCTCAGCACCCACAAACCAAAGATGGCGGCGCCTCCCTCAGGTCCGGCCGCCTGAGGAGTGCCCGTTGGTCACGTGACACACCCCCCCTGGCCGGATCCACGTGACCAACGGGCACTCCTCAGGCCCGTTGGTCACGTGACACTGCCCCCCCATGGCCGGACCCACACACGAGGCACGGAACGGAGCACGTGGAGCCGGGAAGCGGTGGGAGATGTGGAATGTGGCACCCGCTGCCCACGGGCAGTGCTGTGCCGGGATCCGAGGGGAAGCGGAGTGGGAGCGCTGTCCTCGCGGCATGGCAAAACCCATCTCACCTGCGCGCTGGAGCCCTGCAGCAGGCCGAGCCTGTGGGAGCTGCTGCTCGACAGAAACACGGCATTTCTCCATGCCCAGTTACCCCTGCAGAACCCAGCATCTCAACGGGTTACCTTCATGAATGACTGAAGTCTGTGGGTGGGAACTGATCTACAGCCTCTTAAAGATGGGTGCTTAATGACCAGGATCACACAGTAAAACAGTAGGGATGTCCCTGTGCTCAGCATGTGCAACAACTCCCTCTGGCTCTGGTAAATGACCCCCAGGAACACTTTGGCATCAAATAAAGCCAGAACTTAAAGATTCTTGCAGAGTCTGGTTATCCACACTCACAGAATGATATGATGAGGGATTCAACATCCATTAATTGTATCAACTGACATGAAGTACTTATACCTCTAAAGCAGGAGTAAGGAATGGTAGGGGACCAGCTCCATCCCTCTGCTTTGTTTCAGTTGGTTCACAGGCATGATGTTTTCTACACTACTTTCTGGTAACAGAAAGGTTAATTTGTAGTGACATGGTTTAGAGGTGGACTTGGCAGTCCTGGGGCAATGGTGGACTCGATGACCTGAAAGGTCTTCTCCAACCTGGTTGAGAATGATTCTCTCTTAATTGCTGTGTGGTGACCTCCTCATGAGCACTCACACTGCTGCTTTGCTACTGCTTTATTACCTCATGGTGGGACAACAAAACACAACCTCCCCCTTCAAAGTCTTGGGTAGAAAAGAAATGTCAAGGAAATCACAGTACAACCTGACAATCCAGCACAAAAAAGCTGAAGAGAACACACCGTGTGCCAGCACTTTCTTAAACAGCAGTATCTTTATTGCCCACAAATAATGCAAACAGATTCCAGCCTTGCTGCAATTCAGCAAGTTTCCTACTTGACAAGGTTCACAGAAAACTGTTTCTTTTTAGAAGTACCCTCTTGTTCTTTGAGCATATTCCCATTTAAGGTGTTCATTATTGCTCAGATCTACAGCCTGGTTGTGATTGGCCACTCAGTCATGAGATATGCAGGATTAAAGATGATACAGGACTTTCAGGACTTCCTTTTTCATTAGAAAATATACCTGCTTAGAGGATAGAAACCATCTCAAACAACATTTGAATCTCTAAGTCCAGATTTGCTTTGGGCACAATACATCAGGATTAACTTTAAAGCAGAATGGGATGTCAATAGGAAATATACTGTACATTGATTTAGAGAACAGTCATCTCAGCACAGATTAAGTGTTCACTAAGGATGCTGGAGTTGTCTTCTGCAAAATAATCCCCAAAATAAATAGGAAAATGTCCCTGGTATTACAGCAAAAGGAAAAAAAAAAGCTTTGAAGGCAAAAAAAGGAGAAAGCATCTCAATTAATCCAACACAATTACTCCAAACAGCATAGTGCTGACTGTAGTTCTACTGTTAGGGCACCTTCCCAGAATGGGGATCTCACTTTTCTCCAATGAGAGCAAACGTCCTTTCCTCTAGAACCAGGTCCTCACACATAACCACTTTTTGAAGGAAAAAGAGGAAAAAGGAGTAGCCAGGGGTGGAACTTGCCTCTGTAAAGCCTTTCCTAGCTGCCAGTATAAAAGCAAGGGACAGGAGACCTGGCTGGTGTCTTTCCTAGAGCGTCCACTCTCACTTTACCTCTCGACAGAAGGCTGCTGGCTGCACAAGTGTTAAATTTCAGCTCAGTGCAATTTTCTCCCTTATATACTGTCTAAAAAAGGAATTTGAATTTAAAGGCAACAGTAAACCACACATATGTAAAGATAAAGCTCTGCTCTTTGGAAGTCACTCCACCAAGAAAATCAGAGACAACTAATTCCTGGGACATGGGAAGAAAGGGTAAACCTCTCACATTCTGACTGGGGCACGACCATTTGGGTGCGCATTTGGGGAGTAACACTGTCAAGGATGGATTTAATGCCCTAGAAGCCACATGAAAAACCAACTGAGAAATGATTTAGTGGGTATTCTCCACAGAGACATTTAGCAGCACAGAAACAGAGGGACCTTCCTTCCCTCATACACTATAAAATCCTGCTACACTAACATAACACTGCATAATCTCAATTCCACTTGTTAGTGCCAAAGTGATGCATATCTCTTTACAAACGGCCAAATTCACAAGCAAAACATTTAAACCAGAAATCGTTTAGTTCTACATTTATTGCAGATATTAAAAGATTAACAATGCTAACATTTACTTACACTAGGAAGAAATGTCAGTTATCCAGTAACATAAACATCTAGTTGTTACTAGCTTAGCACTACTGCCAACTTGCACGGAACAGAAAGTAGCAAATTGCTCTACAAGATTAATGGCAAAAAACCCAACCAAAAGACAGTAGACACACCACTGAAGTTAGTTAAAATGTTCACTGAAGCTTGCAGTCTTCATGGAAGAGAGCCTGGAACTAAAATAACAGAAAAGAAGCTAGTAAGCTTGAAACAAGGCAACGTATCTGCATAACAAATGTTTCACATGTACAAGTATTGCAAATTTGCTAATCAGCCTGCAAAAGCAGGTCAAAATAAAAGGGAATTCCTTTGGCAAAAGGAGTGTAAGGTCTTGGGAAAACAAGATAAAAGTGGCAAAGGGTAACCCACTTGAGAGCAACACTGGAATCTCAGCACCAGTACTCTCTGCTGATATCTTGTCCAAAGTTCAAGTTTGGCACAAGAAAGACATCCCATACCACAGTCATCCAGGGCAGCAGATTCAGATCTTCCCAGTGTTCACCTTTGTTCTCCAGACAGCATTACAGTAAATTGAACTGCACTCAGGAAGAACAGTACCATTTCCCAGCTTGGGTGAGGTGTTTCACAAATGTAACCCACCAAACGTGAGTTAACCCCAGAGCAGTGCAGAATGCTGACCTGGCCCCGAGAGGTTGAAACCTGTTGCGAACCTTCACCTCATGCCTTGCTGCGAACAGCAGAACGAGCATTAAGAATCCTTCCAAAATAGAAATGTGGAAGAAGAGCTGAACTGGAAGCTGCCAGGGAAATAACATTGGGAATGGCAACACTGGCAGCCTCATCAGTGACATGGAAAGAAAAGCTGAAGCCTTTTGAGTAGGTCTGAGAAATAAATCAGAAGCCAACGACACTGGTTTGAGCGCCATTCTAAACCAGCCCGTGACTGACAAATCTCCTTTTTGAAAGGCTCAAGTTTTACCACGTATTAGGCACAGGAAAGGAAGAGAGGCAGCAAAGAACACTCAAATAGGAACTTAACTGGTAAGCATACACTGCCAAGGACTACAACTGAGACCTTTCAAGTAGCCTGTGCTCCAAAACGATTAAGGATTTTAAACATCTCCAAGTAAAGCCTATGAGAAATGGCTGGGCTATCAAAAGTCCTTAATCAAGTCTGACAACCAGATAAACACATTTTTTATATCCTTCATGCTTCAATTTCTTGTAATATAAAGGGTGAAGACATGTAATGTTCATGGAAAACCAGAACCACCAGTGTATCGCTCTGTACCAGCCAGTGTGGTTTTATTCAGTGTCAATGCGCTTCAAGACAACAAAACCAGAGCGATCAGAAAATTACACTGCAACACAATTGTTTCTAATGGTTCCAATGACCCAGAAATGAAAAAAACCCAAAACTTGCATTCATAAACTAAAACTGGTTGCTACAAGGAAAAGCTTGTTGCTATTGAATGAAAATGAAGACATTCCTTTTCAACCAACAGAGGTTTTAATGGGGAAAGAGTATGATTTTGTTCCTTAAACAGCAGGCACAGGCAAGCTGGTAACTGAAGAACACAGTTTCTTGCATATAGTCAGTGAGGAATGAGAGGTGCTGCCACAGGACTGGGTGGGGGTGCTATTAGTGGTGGACCACAAGCTCTGTGCTCTGCAAGAAGCATGGTGTGGGATGGGGGACATCAGCAAGACAAGCACCCACCACTAGTAAGTAAAACATGCATCAGCTCAAGATCAACTCTCTTCAAGAAAACTTCAGCAAAGTAGGTTTTGGTACTATAACGTTCAAGTGAAGAGTTTTGCCTAATGATTGGGAATGAATACACTACAAGCGCACTATTAAATTCTCTCAGTAGTCCAGTCACAGATCCCTTATTGATGTGCAAGTCAGATAAAGACGAATGATCAGACCTCTCATCTCTATTTGTGGTAACACTGTGAAAACTTCCTCATCTTCAGAGCTGCTTCACCAAGCAGTCAGGTAGTGCTTTTTGCTGAAGCCCAGTAGATTAATCCAGTATTCACTCTCAGGAAGTTGTCCCTTAAAAGTACAAGTGTTTTTTTTGTCTTATGTCATGGGATTTCTCAATGAAAGAACTTCTGCAAAATGAATATTTAAAAGAAAAAAATGAGTCTCTAAATGGATGGTCTTATAAAACTGATCACTGACTTCAGCTGACTTCTGAATAGCTGACTTCAAGTGTTTTCTTCAGGATCTTCTGCAGCCACGTGAACTGCACCTGCTCATGGCTTAAAATTCTCTGAGAAGGAAAGAAATTAGTCAAGAATTTGTTGGAGAAGAGCTGCAAATTCGTGTACACCCAAAAAGTACACTTTAAATACATATTACTTGTTGGTTACAGTGAAAGACCTCAGCAGCCAAGGCTTTCAAGGAACAGTTAGTGTGCTCAGACTCAGATGAACTCTGTTATTCATCCTAGTTTTAAAGTCTAGATTCCTACATGAAATAAGCACACAGGTAGAGACTCTTCTTGGAACTGGCACGTGGAGGAAAGGAAACTGCTATATGCAGACTCCAGAAGTAGATGAGAAGATCAGGCCATCAACAAAATGTAGTGTAATAAAATCTGACCTGCCTTGCAAGATCTGAACTTGAGAAGATTCTTGGTTTCAGAAAGGATCAGAGCCAAAGCAGGCTACGTCTTATTTTTCATGCTGCTTATTCTGGACTTTTTTGGTAAGCCATCTCATCACAAAACAGGAATACTTGGCCAAAGAAAGAGGTAAGCAGGCACTTCCGAGAACAAAATCAGTTGTTTCTTCCTCAGAAGATGACATCCAAGTCGTTAGCTTGCACAATTAAACACAAGACTAACTTGAATCTTGGAAAATGTTTTAATACATTAGTATCCAAGTCCACTACTATAAAACAAAGTGTTCTTCACACTGGCATGCTCTGCCGAGGAGCTTTCACAAGCAGCCTTTGCATATCCGTGCACTTTCTAGCGAGCGAGTCTTTATGTCAAACCTAGAAAGTAAGATTGGGGGTAATTCAGCAGTTCAAAGCAGTTCAACGTGGCTCTGGATTCTCATGAAATGGTAAGAAGCCAGATATACTCATGGAAATAGTAATATTTTCTTGGTAAAGGAAGAGTTAAAAAGCCCTGGTATGTTAATGTTTGCAGGAATTCAGAAAGCAGACGTGTCCATTGCACATACCTATTTACTGGCTCTTTTCTGCCTGTACATTTGTATCATTCTTTGACGGAAAACATCAAATGCATCTTCTTTATTTTCTTCCCCTGCAACACCCAAGCCCTCCCCTGCAGAGGTAGCACCCCTAGGGAGTAAAATGAAAAGTTAGAACACTCTGTTTCTGTTACATTTGACAATGTGCAGAAGAGATCTAAACAATAGCTTCCAACATAGACATAATTCAAGTGGAAAGTAATTCTGCTTCACTGGGGGAAGAGGGGGAGTGGAGGCTTCGTACCTGGCACATGAGATCAACCATAAAACAATCCCACCTCCCACTGCACATGCAAATACCCACCAGAAGAAAATGCTCCTGGGCTGTTAAGGGAGCAGTGAAGATACAGTCATCCAACAGATCAAATTCTTGCATGAACTTTAACCACTTTATTCATGGCATACAAGACTCTCTGTTGAAAACATGGCAAAAATGGCCTTGTCTCTTACATTTCAAAAATGACAGAAGTCAGAGACTTGGAGGAAACACCATGTAAAAGATGACAATTTTACCAAAGGATAATAATGCTGCTTAAAGTGTCTAGCCCCCAAAGCAAGACACACACCACAGACAAGTCCTGCCCTTCCACAAAGGAAATAAGTCATTAACTCCCCTCTTCACCCAAACATGCCAACAGGAGCAGACAGGCCTCAGCAACATCAAACCTACTTTCTACCGTGGAAGTAGGTGACCCACAAGAATACAAAGGTACTAATAATGAAATCCCATCTCTTTCTCCAGGCTGTGTGCATAGAACAGACATTACAAAGCCAGGACGAATGAAACCTCTGCCACAGGAATGATCCTCTGTGCTAGTTTTATCCTCCACAGCAGACTATGTACCAAAATCTTTAGATAATATTAAAGTATGAAAACCTTTTTAAATTGCCCCATGTGCTCAAAACGGGTTTACTGTGCTCTCAGGGTAAAAGTCTGAGGACCTAAAGTAAAGAAAACTTATCCAATTTCTGTCATAATGGATCCACATCAGCCAAGCAGATTGTGCAATTCTGAGAGAATATTCAGACTCTGAGAGAATATTCAGACTCGAAAAAGCAAATTCAACTTTACAGCCCACAGCAGAAACCTGGGCGCTGTTTGTCTTGTCCCAAATGGTAAAGTGTGACTTGGCAGCTATATCATCAAGTTCGGTTTTGTTTCCTATTGTGGTTTAAAGTGAAATTACCTAAAAGACCTCCCAAAACGTGGTTATTTTTGCTCTTTTGCAGTACAACCTGACTGAAGCAGACTCTCCCATTACACAATGGCTGCTTCATGCTTCCAATCACAAAGAACAGATGATTTTGGTTGGTTTGGTTTCTATTTACCCCACAGCTCTCTTTTAGATTACTTCCAGAATAAAAAACCTTGTTAAAGACTTGCAATAATGACTCAAAGCAGGGTCTGTCCCATAGCAATGCTCTCCCTTTGAGTGGGGGCTGGTTGTTTGGGGGTTTTTAAATATCTCTTGAACCTTAAACATGGTCAGACCCACAGCTCTCACAGGGAACAGCTCTCAAGACAAACTTGAAATTCCATTTAAAATCTTTGGAGACATCATTTCCATGGGGAGTCACCAAGCAGTTCAAGGATCTCTTACAGTAACATACATCAAAATCTCCTCAAACCTGCAAATACAACTTGCTGCCACAGCCAAAGACAATTTAAGTGTTCCTAACAAAACAGGGCCTCAAGTTTCTTTGCGTAACAAATGACGTGCCTGAATACATGGAGTTTAGATACCAGTGTTACACAGCAATCCGAGCATGATTTATACTGCAATTGGAGTCTCCAATTATTAATCCATCCCCTCAGAGAATGAGATTAGGCAGCGTGTGCAGCTTCAAACAATTCATCAGTAGAAGAGCTGGTGGTTTTCAAAAGGGAGGAGGAGAGGCTATAGGTTACTAACTGAAAGACAAAACTAACCAACTCTGCACTGTATCAAAGCAACTAACAGGAGAAAGCAAAGACTTAAACTGCACTGGTTTCATCGTCACTGAGATCGCCCCAGTGTATTGTCCAAAGAATGACTTGGATGGGACAGTAGAGAGAGGTGCACACCAGGGAGATAATCAAAACCATGGAGTTCTCTGTTACAGAAAAAGTCAACACATTCTTATTGGAGGTACAGGAAGCAGTTTTGCACTGCTCTTTGCAGGTGGCTTTACAAGAGTGACACAGCCATAGACTCAAGCTGGAAAAAAACAGTATTTTCACGTATTAAAACTGCAGTTAAAGATGGGCAGAAACACTGAGAATGTGGGGAGCTGAAAGACCAGACAAACTGAATAGCTCATGACTAAGCGGGCAGCCAAACTTGTGCAGGAGCTACAGAAACAAAAGTTACTCAGATTTGGTCCCAGAAAGTTATGAGGTTAAGAGCCAAAGTGACGAACATGAGAGCTGCAGGGGAAGTAAAGTGCTGTCACATTGTCCATCTGCTGCTGGAAAAGGAAACACAGAAAATGTAGTGGATGGCCACTGGAACACAGGAAGCTCTAAGGAAAAAAAGAGAGAAACACCCACAGGTTTCCCACCAGCTAAAATGACCAGGAGGGTCCAAGGCACAAAGAGAACACAGGAACCCCTGGAGAAAGAAAACTGTTAAACCACAGACTGCATGTGTGGATGAGAAAGCTTGTTGTATGGGTTCAGAGAGAAACAAATAGTTTCCACCTCCTTATTCAGTCAGGGAGCTGAAGGAGGTATTACCTGTTCCCCCTGCTAGCAGCAACGGGCACTGCATACAGCAACTTTAAAAGACAAAATGAAGATTCAAAACCAAAAGGATGTTTTAAAGGAAAAAGCACACTTACCTTCTGGCAGATGCACTTACCTCTTTCAGTGTGCAATGGAATGAATCAGGCAATTAAGAGTGAAAATAAATGTGTTGCCCACACCTAGGAATACAGTGTATGACATTCCTAAATCCTATTTATATGTTCTGTAGCTAGAATGGCAGCAAAGAGATCCCCAGGATAATACTATGTGTCAAAAACCCCAAACCTAAATCCAGCAACAACAAAAGCCACCTCCTGAAGAACGGGGCACCTCTGTATCTTTAGGGAGTGTCCACACACTGCAGCATTCAGGGATGTCAAATTGGATGGCATGAAACAGCCACCCTCCACTCAGACCAGGCTTTGCCTGCCTGGCCAGAGACACGTGAAGTCTCCATGTTCAGCTTTGCTGTGGCCAGAGGCCAGCATGAGGAAGGAAACAAACTACTGAACTGGCCCACCTGGGTGCTTAGAGAAACCTGGTGACCAGGAGAATCCCAGCCTTTTCCAGAGGTGGCAGATCTCTGCACTGTGTTCCCATTACATACACTTTTACAGGCTCTCGGATTCCTTTTCCTCGTGAACCAAGGCCATGTCCTTCCTGCCAGCCCATCTTCTGAAGCATCTGGAAACCCACATTCCTGTTTGTCAGCTTCTTGTGGGAAAACTCCAAATCTTTTGGTTTCTATGGAGAGAAAAAAAACAAAACCACCAGAAAAAAACAAAGGTTTTTTTTGTTATACTGGGAGACAATGGATTAAAAATTCCTCAAATCCCCACCTGCTCCCCAAACTAAGTGTGTCCGAATTTCTGAATATATAGGAATATCTTCTAAGCAGCACTTCACTGGCCACACAGAGGAAGTCTATCAAAGAGAAGACACCTGACTTACCAGTTAAATATATATATATTTCAGGTTCTCAAACTGTTTAATTATGTTATTAAAATAGCAAAGAATTATGTTTTAGAAGGTAGTTCTTTTATTTAATAACAACTATTGAATGATCTAATGATTGAACCTCCATTACAAATACAGGACATCTCCCCAGTTGTGGGAAATTACAGCCTGTTTTCCAGACAGCAATGCACTGATTCCTTTCTTCCTTTTTAGCTTTTGTATTTTAATAGAGGACAAGGATAATACACGTCTTTTCAATAGTGCTGTAATCATTACATGTTTCCTTTTGACACAGGTATTTACAAGACAACAGGAGCCATGGCTGCCCTGCAGTTTAGTTCTGGCTTTCAGGATCAAGCTCATTTTATTATTTACTCATCAATTTATTTTATGGCAATGACACATTTTCAGAAGGGGTCTCTTGTAAAGCCAGTGGGCTCT
The DNA here is from genome assembly GCA_032466535.1 of Forpus xanthops. NCBI lineage: Eukaryota > Metazoa > Chordata > Aves > Psittaciformes > Psittacidae > Forpus > Forpus xanthops. Next base: position 17,627 of record JASSUY010016916.1, read on the forward strand.
CAGAGTGCAATGACAAACCACAAGAGTTCTTTACCTTCTTCTTCTTTGTAACTGGGCAACCACGAGGCCTATCATAAGCAATTCTGACAGGTTCGTGCACTGCAAGTCAAATCAAAGACAAAATTCAGCTGTAAAGAAAAACAACTTTCATGCAGAACTCCCAAAGTACATCATAAGCAGGAACTCAACTCAGTGCCTTGGCCTAAAATCAGAACCAACAAGAAAGATCAGAATAAAACTAAGACAAAGGAAAATGGTAAGAACATTTTTCCCCCCTCCACCACAAATAAGATAATTAGTACACACATGTATTTAGTTTTGGACATATTCTGCCAGCAATACACTATGAATGATACGCTATAAAGGACTTTAATCTTTCATTTCCCTGAGCTTCTGTAATACTCACAGAAAATTCAACCTGGACTTAAATGATGTTATTGTATACAATTTTTGTCTCACAAATTATAACCTTCACCAAGAAAAATCATTACGTAAAGAAAAGCCATTTGTTAAAGCAGCTGCAGAGCACATAGAAACAGTTTTAAGCTACTTATCTCTCAAGTCTTGGACTACCATGACCCACCTTCATTGTGGCCATACTGACATCATTTGACAGGCCAACTGACAGTTGGAACATGTTTAGTCAAACGTTAAAAGTCTGTTCAGTACTCTCCTTAAGTCTGTTAAACCTTATGTACACTGATCAAATAAACCCCATAAAACTACTACTGGGAGGTGTTTAAGCAGTAGAGAGTGGTTAACAATCACATCTACTTAGGGAATATTTAAGGAATGATGACGTGAACTTTGCTATTGCACTACAATACAAAAACTTACAGTTTATTCAAGTCCTCCTTTGTCAGCTGAATCAATTCTTTTAGCCAACATCAGTCAGCAACAAAATACATAAACCCCAGGAATTCTTTACTGATACCTACAAAATATCCTTTAAGTAATACTCACCTTTTGGTTCTTCTATGAGGCAAATCCTTTTGGACGCCGGAATCATACCCACTTTCAGAGACTTGCTGCTGATTCGTTTGCGAGGAAATGGGGTTCCAGGAGCAGGAGCGGACGCCTGTGTCGACAGATTGGGTATAGCACCATCAGATGATGTGGCTAGCTGCACTTCACCTGTGGACATTTCCTCTCCTTGTTTGGAAATCATCTCTTCAGCTAGGTTTTCCACACTTCTACCTGCTGACGTGTCATCCTCTTCTCCCTCCTCTGCTTGCTCCATATCCATTCCTTCCAAAGATTGGGAGATATCGTCCTCAAACTCAGCTTCCTCCTCATTATCTTCTTCCTCCTCTTCTTCTTCATCCTCTTCCTCTTCCAAAATATCCAGATTTGTCTCTTCAGGTTTAGCACTCTCCCCACCATCAACTGCTTCTGACACAGCACTGAAGTTAATGGATGGACACAACTCATAGACTTTCATTCGGTAAAATTTGAAGGCAGAACTGTTTCGATCCTGTAGAAACCTGAGCAAAAATCAAAGTGAAATAATATCAGAAAGCGATTGTCTTTAGCTACCATGAAGTGAGACAACAGAAACAAAGCTCTTAAGTCATATTTTGTAGAACTGTAGGATTCCTCAAGAACAGCAACGTTTCTGCTCCATTCTCACAGACTGAGTTTGCAGCAGAAAATCTCAACCTGTGCTGTAAAGAATTCAGTACAATTAGCTGCATTATATAGTTGGAGACACTACGACAAGATGCCAGGTTGGGATAACCCAGAAGGCAAACAGCAGACCCCACAAGAGAATCTGGGTCCTACAAATTGTCAGTCATGTGGCCTATGTGGCAACAGGGGTATTGATTCTGAGACACAGAAGAGGCAACAGGGCTCCCTTTTTGCTGGTACAGTATGACTACAAGAGAAAACCTGTGCTAATTTACAGCAGAGCACTTGGGCTACTGTAATCAGAGTCTTGCTTCAAAAATGAGCAAGACTGAAACTACTTTGTCAGAAACTGTATCAAGATGCAAGCTGATTACTTAGAATATCAAAAATAAAATACATCTATCAGTGCATGTACACATTTGGGAGAAGCAGTGTTTCAGGTATTTACCGTTACTGAAGGTGCTGAGCAGGACAACAGGGAGTGCTGCTGAGAATTCCTCTGTTCCCAAACACATCGAATAAAAGCATATATTCAACACACCAGAAAGGGAAATATCGCCTTAGTAACTACCTTCGGTGCATTTTGATTTTCCTTATGAGCCCATTCCCACAGCTGAACGTGTGCCTCACTCACCAAAGGTCTGGGTTGTCCGTGCTGTTGTCGATGCTGAACTGCTCAATCTCTGGTCCTACCTGAGCAACAAACTTGGCAAGTTTCTCAGCAGTTTCCATTGTTTTAGCATCCACTGCAAGAAACGGAAAGCTGGTTAGGTACAGCTTCATCCAAAACCTGCACTGTAGTTGCACAGGAAGCTCAGTACACTTGAAAACTACTTTAGCAAAATAAGTGATTTCAGTATTTCCAGAACATTCAATGCATTTTTTTTTCATATAACTTACAGTTGAAAATCTAATCTCGCAGCTTCACATACCATCAGGAAACTGAGAGGGCATTGGTGGGAGGAGGTCAGGTGGTGCTGAGAAACCCTCAGAATCTGCCCTTTCTTCTGCTGGCAGAGACACCTCCAAACCAGCAGCAGACTGTGAGGGTGTGGTGGCATCCAGGGAAGAGCTCTTCTCACCCAGGCTGGGTTCTGAGGCAGAAGGCTTTGTCTGGACCAAACCCTGAAGATGCTTCTCCTGGTGCTTCAGCACTGTCCCAGCTGAAAGCACAGTCTGCGTCCCTGTGGATGCTCTCCTCCCCTTCCTTCCTCGAGCCCCGCGCTGTGTGCTGATCCCAAGTCTTTTTCTTTTAAACAGCCTTCTCTTAATACTTGCCACCTTCCTGGCGTAGAGCATGGCCCGCACAGCTTCTGCTGCAGAGCCTTCCAGTGTTCTGCCCTCTGCACCCACTTCCATGCCAGGTGACATCCGCCTTTGCATCTCTGCTAACTTCAGTCTGTAATACTTGTACTCCAGACTGTCTTCATCAGACAAGAACCTAAATAACATCACATCAACAAAATTAAATCCTGAGCTGAAAGCACAACTGAGCTCAAATTCTCAGAACAGAAAGTCTGCAGCAACTAACCCTTTTTCCAGGGGTGTACACAAGTTGCTAGACTAACATTAGCCTCAGAATAACACCCAACTCCACTTGTACAGCAGTGAGTAAAGCATGCCAAGCAAGTAAATGATAGAGGGGGTTGACATAAATCATTTGGCTAGTAATTAAGCAGCTATGCTGTAATTCACACATTAAGAGATACTGTCAGATTAAAAGATCATCACAGTGTCTCAGTTTTCCTTTTACAACATTATTTAGAACATACGATCAGTAAGTCTGTCACCTCACTGTGTTTATACCAACTACATTTGCTTCCTATTCTCATCTTGTGCATGCAAATTGCTTTTAACATCCCGCACTTGGATTGAGGTGCAGCCATTACTGACAGATTAAAAGCATCATGAGCCACCAAACAAAACAGAAGCAACAGGACACTTTCCAGGGGTATTAGGAGATGTAATGAGCTCAGAAAGTCTGATTAAATACACAACAGGCTTTGATCTTACACTCATCCAATGAATATTAGATTTAATTAAATCTATTCCGTGGATCTTTGCCAGCAAGCAGCATTACAACACACTGTTCAAACACACCCACCAATACTCAGGGCAGTTCTTTTGAGCAGTCCTCTCCTTGGCAGACAAGGTTCCTGACACGATGCTGGTCACCAGCTCTTCAACTGTCTGTACAATCTTCGGATCGGCTCGCTGTGGGACTGTGGGGAGAGAGAAAAGCAGTCACTGCATTCTGCTCACCCACAAAGTATCAATGTGGCAACTTTGTTATTCTCTGACATATTGACATTTGCAATTTTTCAACATTAATAAATAAAAAGGCTGCACTTCATCTATAAGTGAAGGAAACCTCAAACTTTCTCTATTCTCAACTTAGATTCTAGAACAGTTTATTCTGAGCAGTGGCTGTGGTTTAAGAAACTCACCCTTGGCCATCCTGGGCAAGTGAAGCCATCTTTTGAAAGGCAATTACCGATTGCACCAAAGGGAATTTGTGCAAAATAAGTATATGTGAACACAATTGGGAAGGGAAGAGCTCCAAATCATTCACTGTCAGTGCTGCAAGACCTCCCTGAGAAAGCAGATGAGGTTCAATTAGGAAAAAACAGATGAGTGTAGTAGTGAGTAAGAATGCTTTAGAGGATGAACTAGCTTGTCTAATAGAGTACAGGAGATCTATTCCTATAGATGGTAGCATAGAAACAACTTCCAAGACATCTGCAAATGCTAAAAGCACTCATGGCAACACCTGCAGCTCTGCTTAGGTGCAAATACTCCCTCTAATGCAGGCAGTTGCAGCTGCAGGCCTTCCTCCAGGGCTGGCACTGGGGGGGGCGCAGCTGAAGAGGTCTGGGGCACGAGGTGGAAATCCTACATTTCAATACAAGCATGTACCAAAGATTCACATGGAATCCCCCGAATTAGGAAATCCTGACCTAATGAAACCATTAAAATGACAGTAAAATGCTAGTGACAAATAAAGACATTATTTCCTGCCAAATATCTTACAACAGTTTACCCCCTGTTACCTTTTGGGTCAGGAGAGGGTTTTATAAGCGGTTCTGTGGACTCCTGCTCAGTTTTTTTCATCTGAATGGGATATCCACTCTTTTCCAACCAAGCCTTCAAGTTTTCAATGTACTCCCTTCCAAACAACGTTGAATCATCAAAGTTTGGGAACAACGTTGGTGCTGGAGCCATTTCCTGGAGCCCTACAGCCTCAAGTATTTTCTCTTGCCTGAAAACAGATGCTAAGGCGAAGGTCTGCCCCAGAAGCGCTAAAGACTTACGACAGAGAGAAACAGTGGTCTCAAAAGCACTTGCCATTTCTCTGGGATTCCCAAACCCACTCGTCTTGACGCTCAGCTCATAAGCATTGCAGGCCATCAGCAGTGGAGTGACACCTTTCAGGAGGCGGTCCTGGAGCCTCATTATGTATTTATCAAAAGGCTTGATAATCTCAAAGAAGCAGTTCTTTGTTTTCACAGCACCTTTGTCCAACAGCATGTTTAAAAACTCATTGTCCACTTTGGGAGTTTTGAGAGCAGCATGTTGTAAACTCTTGATTGTAAAGAAACAATAATCTCTGTGTTCTGGCTTCAAGGAGCACTTAAAGGAGGCAAGCATTTTTGCACACGTTTCTGTCTCCAGCTCAAACAGAGCTCCAAAGAGCCGGGAAAACTCTGCATCAGTTTTTATTGCATGAAACCCAGCCCATTTGATAATTTCTATTCCAAATGTTGAAAAAATGTCTGATTTGTCCACAAGGTCAAAATTGAGGTTTCTGAAAACATGTGCAGGCTTTGGGAGCCTGAGAATAGGTCTCTGGGTTGTTATAGCTGGCCTCTTAGGTTGTGGATGCAAGTTTTGAATGGGGTGCTGGATGGGCCCCAGCCTCTGGCTGGGTCGCTCAGCAGCTTCTGGCTCAGGTTGCTCAGCTAGTGCCTGATCGAGGCCTGGCTGCAGCTTTTTAGTGTTCCACTTCTTGTGGAGAGCTTTGATCTCTCCTTTGAATACTTTAGTTTTAAGACCACCCCTTACAATACGCTTTCCTCGCAGAGCTCTTCCCCTGCCACTGTTACCCCTGCGAATCGGGGGTCGGAATTCGCCGTCAGATTGAATTCCAAAGTCTACATCATACTCCTGATCTTCCATGTTGCCATATTCATCATCCATGAGTCCTGGTGATCTAAAATCACCTAAAATATCCGAAGAACTAAAATCGGTTTCATGTGGTCCAGTGGATTCCCAAGAGTCAGGAGGACAGTAGTCCTGGTCATGAGAAGCCAGGCCCACATACTCAGGGTCATGGGAAGCTGGGCGCCTGTACTCCAGGTCATGAGATGCTTGGTGCCCAAACTCCCGCTTGCGCGCAGCTGGACGCCGGTACTCCCGACTGTGTGAAGCCGGGTGGCCAAATTCCCGGTCATGGGATGCCGGGCGTCCAAACTGTTCATGGTAATAGTTGTCTTTCCTTATAAGAGGATTGGCAGTCCTATAGGAAGGTCCTGGATAATCATCCCTGGGGTCTTCACTCCAGTCATTGTGTGAATGGTGCTGAGCACTGTTGTGAGTGTATCTTCCATCATCGTGAAAGCTGTTGTCGTACCTTGGTCTTGGGACTGGCCTTGAATGAGCTGTAATGACAAAAGCAGAGACACCAATGCCCTGTAGGTAGTGCCAAAAAATAACTGATAAACACATGTAGACACTTAAAATAGTCAATAGATCAAAGCTCCTGAAGAGCAGTAATATATCTAACATCAGGATATTCCCATTTACTTCCTTATATACATGGAATAACTGAAATAAGCAAAAAGCCACAAGTAAAACAACACCTAAATACACAGTCAAAACTGTTATTAAAACTTCTGTGTTCACTGAAACATCAGCTCTGCTTTATAGTTCAGTTATGTGGCTTAGTTACATGGTTTATACCCCATCTTCCACTTACTCATAACTTCCTCAGCCTCGGAAGATGCTCATGTGCTCATAAGGCTTCCACTCTGATTTCACAGAGGTAAGACTATCAAAGCCTGCACTTTCTGTTTCCACACTCGATTCTGGAACTTCACCAGATCAGATCTTCTACAAACCCACAGACACTTATCCAACATACCATTAAAGTCAGATACACCAGAATTTCCTGTAAAGTATCCAAGCTTCCCTATTCCCAGGAGTTAAATTCATAAATAATACCTGGACAAATTATTTAAAATAAATTATTTCTTTGAAGCTTATACAACTTTAAGAGATTAAAACTCTTAATTTCCTATGATTGTAAAAAGTTACTTTTTTGACATTTTAGGTTTCAAATTTAGAAAATGAAAGAATCTGCCGATGATGTTTTGTGCGTGTTCAGATTAATATCCTGCTTTTAGCTTCTGCTCCAAAACTAGCATTAAATTAATCATCCAAAGGCTTCCAATGCACTCCTACATTTATTTAACTTGCCTGACATCAACAGAATTCCACTCTGCAGAGATGTCTCTGGAGATCTCCTGAAATTGGACCGACTCTCCAATGGAGCCTGAACAGAATTCCTTTGTTTGAAATTCGGTTTTACTGCCTGGCACTTGCATTCCACATGGAAATAGTGTCAGTCATAGCAAGCGATTAGCTTCTTAAATTAAAATGGATATGGAAAAGCACCAGCGCAAGTCCACATTTTCGGCGAATACACATAAATGGAAGGCAAGAAATGTAACCCAGCGGGATACAGGGCCGGTCACACCCGCGTTTCATTACCTTTAAAACGATGGACTGGGTCTTCTATGGCATCACCCTGGTCCATACGATACCTTTTAACTTTGTCCTGCACTACAGCATCAAACGTCTCCCGTGTGATCCGCCGAGAGGCCATTTTTATCCTGTAGCAAAACAGCACAATGCCGCCCCTGGCCGGGGCACGGCCGATGGGGAAGGTCCAGCCTCTGCCTCCGCGCCACCCCGGACCCCCTGCTCACTGGGCTCGACCCTGGTGGATCCCCGTCAGCGCGGCGCGAAGGGAAGCAGACACCTCCCGGCCCCCGTTCCCCGCGCGGGGCGGCTCAGTCTGAAGTAAACCGCAGCGTGAGGAGGAGCCGCTGCGTTTGGCGCCTTCCCACCCCTCACCGGGGGACCCCAGCACTCTCCTGCCCACCACCCCAACCGGCTACAGGCGCGGGTACCCGCAGGACGAGCGGTACCGTCCCGCCCCACGGCCCGCCCCATCGGGAGCAGGCCCTGCCCACACCGAGGCGGCACCCCTTGCGCCGGGCCCGCCGCCGCCTCACGGGAATCTCCCAGCAGCCCCCGCGGGACAACGTTCGCCCGCCCCTTCCCGCCGACGCGCCTGCGCAGTGTGCGGTCGCCTCATCCCGTTAAGGCGGGAGGTTCGGCGGCGGCGCTACCTCACGGCGAATCGGTACTAACGGTGAGGGCGAGGCGGGGGCGCGGAGCGGGCCGGATGGAGCGGGGAGGAGAGGGGCAGAGCGCCCGCAGCCTCCCGCTGCTCTGGCGGGGCCCCGCTGCCTTGCCGCCTCAGTGGGCTCCCGCATACTGCGCATGCGGGGGTGGTGGGGGGTGTCTGTGTGCGGCGTGATGCAGAGTGCGCATGCGCACTGGCGCAACGCGGGATATTTTTCGCGCCGCGGTTTTGTCCGGCTGAGTGAGGGGTGTGAGGTTTTGCACTAGCGCATGCGCACTGGGCGCGGCTGCCGCCCGCTTACGGTGGCCGGGTGGGGCCGGTTCTGTCAGCGCGGCGGGAGGAGCTCGTGAGGGAGAGGTGCTGCCGGCGGCTGGGACCGAGGGGGACACCGAGGAGAACCGCGGCCTCTGGCGGGGCTCTGGTACCTGTGCTCTCTTCCTGTACCTGCTCCAGGGCAGGCCTCGCTGAAACATTGAGGGGCGGAATCCACCCGGCCAGGCCGGGCCTGCGGAGGTGATGGGGATGAACCGGGCCCTGCTATGGGAGCGGGGCAGAAGGGCCGAGGGGCTCCTACGAGGATGAAGCGTCTCGGGGCTGTGTGTACCCCGCAGCAGGAGGGTTGCAGGGAGCCGTGTCACGGTAACACCCACCTCCAGTAGGGCAGCAGCAGCTTCCCCATCCGAATCCAGGGCCTCTGAAATTCCTCCTTATCTCTTTGCTGTATGTTTCCACCCATTAAAAAAAAACAACAGTCATCCCTTCGCCCACAGATTTTTGGGTTTGAGTTCTGTGCTTTTGTTTTGAAAAAAAGCAAGTAACTTACTTTGTTTCTGATTAATGTTAGAAGGTTTTGTACCAAAACTAATTGCAGGCTATCTCACTGACAGGACAAGGAGGTGGCTCATACTGTTCGAGTAAAATGGGGTCAAAACAGATTACACAGGAAACATTTGATGATGCAGTGCAAGAAAACATCACAGAGTTTGAGATGGACCCAGAAGAGGCTGTGACAGAAGCTGTGCAGCAGTTTGAGTCCCAAGGTATTGTAAATTCATCTGCTTTTGCAGTTCAGATTACTACAGACTGAGGTTTTCAATATCTTAAACTTTAAGGGAACCTGCATGCAAAGATCCATCAATCCATCCTCTGGTACTGAAGAGAGCCTTTGTGAAGTGGAATATTGACACAATACTTACCTAGTTTCATGGAGTCAGCTGTGACTGAAAAACTGCTCTGAGTGAACCAATGGTTTGGTCAATGGTTGTTTTTTTTCCTTTCCCAGTTAACATTTAGCTATTAAAGTTGGTGCTTTGTGCCAGGATGTATTTGACCATTATAGTTAGACAGAACATTAGCATCATTGCAGCATCTTCATGCATTGATCCACACTTTTCAATCAGTTTATCTTTGTTCGCTGTGGCTACCTTGACAAATTTTACTCAAGCTGCTGTCACTAATATGAATCTGGATTTTGATTTTCCTTTCAGGTGTTGACCTAAGCAATATTGTGAAAGCTATGCGGCCACCGACCTCTGAAAATGGGCAGAAACAAAAGCATGCGATTTTGCTGGTAGGAGCCTATATTCATGTTGGTTTCTAAGGATCAGGGTTATATGAGTTTAAGTAGTAGATTAAGAATAATGATACAAACCTTGTGCTTCTGCCTCTCATTTCTCTGTGAACTCTTCAATAAGCAGTTCATCCCATCTATTGTGCAGGCTACAAATAATACAAAAGTTCATAGAATCATGGAATGGTTTGGGTTGGAAGGGACCCTTTCCAGCAAGAGTATAAAAATAGTGGTGCACACCACTGATAGTTCACCCACTGCTGGTCAGACTGTCCTGTGAAGACAGGCCTGGCAGGTGGGGAAGGGGAGTTGCTATTTATATTAGGGAGAGGCTGGAGAGTATGGAACTCTTGTCTGGGGACAGGTGAGCAGTCAATAGAGAGTTTGTGGGTCAGGGTTAAAGGGA